>OU862898.1:2500-7500 GCA_917880725.1 Selenia dentaria
AACCTAACCTAACCTAACCTAACCTAACCTAACCTAACCTAACCTAACCTAACCTAACCTAACCTAACCTAACCTAACCTAACCTAACCTAACCTAACCTAACCTAACCTAACCTAACCTAACCAACCCAGTTCGCGTCCAGCGCTCGACCGGAGAGCAGCGAAATCCACGTGCTCCGTACTAAAAAATTCGAAAAAGTGGTTTTTTGTGCTCGTAGAGAGGTGATCTTGGTGTCGTTGTGTTCGTCTCGATAAGGCCTTTCAGTGGAGTGTTGTGTTGTGACTGTGGTACAAGGATTGGATCGGCAGGGACCGGAAAACGGATTATCAGTAAGTTAATCAAACTTTAACCGTGTTTTCTGCCGAAAATAGATCTGTACCCCAGTCTTTTTTCGACGCCATCTGGAGGGCCTTCGGGACGACCACACCCGGGCCATTTTTCGGGATTTTTCCCGCCACGCATTTCGGAGAAAAAGCCGGAAAAACAAAAACCACGTGGCCACGTGGTCACTGTTCCCGGGGTTTTCCGGCTTTTCTGAACATCTCATCCGAAGGCACAGGACACCCTCTGCGAGCACCCGTTTAGTTTGGATTTTTATGTCTTGCAGTTTTTTAATTATTAACTTTTGAAATTTATTTTTTGTAACACCCATAACTTTAGAATTAATTGGAGCGCGTGGATTTTGACAGGACGACGGGCTGTATTGTACCGGCCTCTACATTGCCACAATTTTCCAGATTTTTCTTGTGCATGTGTGTAATTTTATTGAATTTTTTGTGAAATTTTTTCCCCCCTCCATATTTTGCGGGGAGAGGGGAATATTAAATAAGTTATTGTTTGATAATTACGGCAACGTTGCCCCCTTTCTGGGGCCGTTTTTATTTTTAAAATCGGACGGACAATTCGCGAGATATCGCTATTTTCCCGTTTTTCCGGGAATATCCGGGAGGGCCGGGAATATCCGGTTTTTGGCATGGGATACGGCCTACGGAGGCCTAGCCTGTCACTACAAGCCCAAACTTGACCCACTTTAGGGCCCTGGGAGCCGAGAAACGTGTTTTTCCGGATTTCGAAGTTTTCGGAAATTAATTCTCGAGAATTTCCGAAACTTTAAACCACTGTATCTCGGCAACCAACGTTAGTAGGAAGACCGGATTTTCGGTCCAGGCACTCGCGGGGGCCGTTCTCTCGATTGGGACGGGTCGTAGCGCTCTGCGTCACCTTGCGATTTTTTGTGGTTTTGACGGTCCGGGTAGGTAGACTAGGTCGAGCGCATCACGCCATTTCTTTTCCGGCGTTCCTGCGACTTCTGGTTCTGGAGATATTCCGTTCCCAAAACTGCTTTTGACAGTTCGGCCGCCATTTTGAAAATCTTTGGGACGGTGTATCTCGGGAGCCACTTGGCGTAGAGAGCCAGGATTTCCGGTTCATATATTAAGGGAAGTGGCCCTACCCGGTTCGGTCACTTTGGTGACCTTACGTGGTGACCGAAAAGTCACCTCGGGATTTACAACTCAGCAGATAGCTCTGGTGGTGGGCATCCCAGCACTCTTTTTCCCGCGCTCCTGCGACCCCCTGGACCGGAGATACACCCGCCCAAAGTTTGACTTTGACAGCTCGGCGGCCATATTGGAAAACTTTGGGCGGCAATATCTCGGAAAGGGGAAGGCGTAGAGCGGCCGGATTTTCGCTGCTGTGAACGGCGAAGGACAAACTACCGGCAGGGACCACCCCCGGGGCGCTGCGACAGGTTGGGAAAAGTTGGTCCTTTTTTGGGACCTGTGGGATAGCAGGAGCCATAACATTGCCGACAAACTTTTTCCCGCGTCGCTGGGACGCCGGGTTCGCGAGATGTAGCGTTTCGGAAATTCGGGAAAATAATTTCTGATTTTTTTCCGAAATTTCCGACAGTTTCGAATCGAGATATCTCGCGACCCGGGCGTCGCAGAGACGTGGGATTTTCAACACCAGCATCGGCTTGGTGAGCGCTACGCGGGCGACCCACTGTTGGGACCCCAGAGCCGCGAAAAGTTTGGGACTGCCATAACCCGGTCCTGGGACATCGCAGAAGCTCGGGATTTTCACCACCGGCACCAGCTACGCGAGCCCTACACAAGGAGCCCACTGCTGGGACCCCACAGTCACAGCAAGTTTGGGACCACTACAACTGGGTCCCCGGGAGGCGTAGGAAGGTGGGGTTTTTTCTGTGGCGCTCAGGCTCGTGGGCTCTCTAACTCCTTGCGACTGCTGACGCGGCCTGACATCCTGACCCAGAAATGGATCCACGATCAAAGACCGGCCTCACCATCAGGCTGCCCCAGCGCAGACCAGCAATAAGTTCAGCAAGTTCTGGCGTATCCAGCACCGCTCGGGACGATAAGGCGGAAGGGACAAGGTCGCAACCAACTTTGACCCGTTCCTTATCCCAACCGAACCCCGAAGCGGAGATAAAAGAGGAACCAGGTCTCTCCCCTGCTGCCTCTTACAAAACCGTGAGCTCAGGTAGCACGCCCGAACTTGCGGACATACAGGAGCCCAGCAACAAACCGGTCGAGTCTCTTGAGTTTGGGGAGACCGTCAAAATTATCGACGAGTGCAGGGAGGTCCTTGATAGTAAGACGGTTGGAACCCTAAACCGCAAAGTCAAGGACTTCCTCTTCGTTAAGCTCAAGAGGCTCCAAAATATTGCGCGGGGCCAGCAGGACACCCAGGCCAGGCTCTGGGAAAAGATCGCCGGTCTGGAAAGGGACAGACTGCGTCAAAAGAGCGAGTTTGAGGAGGAGACCCGCAAACATACAATAGCCCTAGAAGAGGCGGCTAGGGTCACAGCATATCTCCAGCGTCTTGAAAAGACGCAGACCGACACCGCCGACAAGCTAGACGCCTTGTGCGAACGGGCGGAAAGGAGTAGTCAATTCTTGACGAGGGAGATTGCTGTACCCCTCAGCCGCGTGGAGAAGGCGGTCGAGCGGGTCTCCAAAGAAATAAAGGTAATCGCAGAAACTGATAACATCGGCGACATCGGCTCGGAGCTTGCAAACGCCGCTAAAGTGCTGACCCAGGAGGTTAACGCGCTCCGGGACGAAGCGAAGCAGACCAAGCCGATAGCCAGCGACCCAGCCGACGACCCCAACCTCAGTGGTCGGGGACAGTGGCAGATGGTCCGCCCGCGAGGATCCCGATGGCAGAGGGATCATCGGTCACCTGCCCCAACAGCTGGGGCTGAACAGATGGCGCCAAATTATACAATACTCGTCGAGTCGGCTGATCCCCGCCACACGGGCCAACATGTCATCGACCGCATAAAAGAGGGTGTCGACGTGGTTGAGCTCGGGGTGGGAATATCGGGGGTCCGAAAGCTAAAGAATAGTAAGGTAGCCATCACCGTCAATAGCGAAAAAGACCAGGGCCGCATGAGGAAAGCCATTCAAGGCACCCATAGCCAGCTGACTGTGACGGTTCCGCGCCGGAGGAAACCCCTGCTGCGCCTGATTGGCGTGTTGGCCGAGACGAGTGACGCTAGGGTCCTGGATGCTCTAAACAAGCAAAACTCGGACCTTCTCGGCGAAATCTCCTCGGCCGACCGAACAATTACAGTCATCAGACGCACGAAGGGTAGGCAAGATCTGCTACAAAATGTCATCCTAGAAGTCAGCCCACAGGTCTGGAATGCCCTAAGAGATAAAAGGATCCGACTAGGCTACCAAATGGTCATAGCGGTCGACCAGTCCCCGTTGTTGCAGTGTTTCCGGTGCCTCGGATTTTCACACCGCGCACGGGAGTGCAGAGCGCCCGAGGCCCGGTGCGGCTATTGCGCAGCTAACCATGAAACTAGGGACTGCCCGGACAGAAGCGGATCGCCATGCTGCGCGAACTGCAGTGCCAAAGGAGTGGCTGGTGCCAGCGCTTGCCACCCTGCCTATAGTGCAGACTGCCCAGAGTGGAGGAAGTGGGACAGGCTGGCCAGAACTGGCGTCAGCTACTGCTAAGGGCACGTCTCAGGCTGCATCCAGAAGCATATATATAGTGCAGGCCAACCTCGGTCGCGGTTTTGCGGCCACTATGGAGTGCTTACATGAGGCACAGAGAGTCGGCGTATCCATTCTACTGTTACAGGAGCCCTACGTCGGAGCAAAAGGCTACTTAAGCTCCAAACTCCGTACCGTCCAATTTAGGGGTAGCTCTGACTTACCGGTGAAGGCGGCGGTGGTGGTCATTGACCCTGACATTAAGGTCACCATCAATCCTGATCATATTACTCAAAACGTCGTCGGCCTGGTTGCGAGTATAGGGTCCCTCAGGCTAGGCATCGTAAGCATCTACATGCAGGGAAGAACGGATATGGAGCCCTACCTGAATTCTATGATGCGCGCCGTAGAGGATACCGGAGCACAAGACTACGTCATCGGTGGAGACGTCAATGCCTCTAGCCCCTGGTGGGGTTGTGAGGCTGAGGACAGTAGGGGAGCGGCATTCGGAATACTGGAGCAAACAAGAATTTATGATGTCAAAAGAACGGGCACCATCCCTGACTTACCGGACAGACCACTGCAGAGAAGGCTGAGCCCCTTCGACCTTCCCCACCCTGCCGACCGCAAAAGAATCCGCTATCACACTATAGCAAAACAGGAAGAGGTCGAGAATATCGATAATAACAACCCCCGGATCTTCACAGACGGAAGCAAGATCGAGGGCAAGGTGGGAGGGGCCATAACACTGTGGGAAGGAGAAAGGGAAAAACGAAAATCCGAGTTCCGCCTGGAAAACTATTGCAGTGTCTTTCAGGCTGAACTTTTTGCAATAGTTAGGGCACTGCAAATAATTAAGGAGTCGCCAGTATATCGGAGTGCGAATATCTTGAGCGACTCAATGTCCGCGCTTGAGGCAATATCCGACCCCGATGCTTTGCATCCATTAGTGGGAAGAATCCAAAAGTCAATCTCGGAGATCGAAGCCCACGGAGGCACCATCAAAATGTACTGGGTTCGTGCACATCATGG
>OU862898.1:12500-27500 GCA_917880725.1 Selenia dentaria
ACCTAACCTAACCTAACCTAACCTAACCTAACCTAACCTAACCTAACCTAACCTAACCTAACCTAACCTAACCTAACCTAACCTAACCTAACCTAACCTAACCTAACCTAACCTAACCTAACCTAACCTAACCTAACCTAACCTAACCTAACCTAACCTAACCTAACCTAACCTAACCTAACCTAACCTAACCTAACCTAACCTAACCTAACCTAACCTAACCTAACCTAACCTAACCTAACCTAACCTAACCTAACCTAACCTAACCTAACCTAACCTAACCTAACCTAACCTAACCTAACCTAACCTAACCTAACCTAACCTAACCTAACCTAACCTAACCTAGCCTAACCTAACCTAACCTAACCTAACCTAACCTAACCTAACCTAACCTAACCTAACCTAACCTAACCTAACCTAACCTAACCTAACCTAACCTAACCTAACCTAACCTAACCTAACCTAACCTAACCTAACCTAACCTAACCTAACCTAAGCTAACCTAACCTAACCTAACCTAACCTAACCTAACCTAACCTAACCTAACCTAACCTAACCTAACCTAACCTAACCTAACCTAACCTAACCTAACCTAACCTAACCTAACCTAACCTAACCTAACCTAACCTAACCTAACCTAACCTAACCTAACCTAACCTAACCTAACCTAACCTAACCTAACCTAACCTAACCTAACCTAACCTAACCTAACCTAACCTAACCTAACCTAACCTAACCTAACCTAACCTAACCTAACCTAACCTAACCTAACCTAACCTAACCTAACCTAACCTAACCTAACCTAACCTAACCTAACCTAACCTAACCTAACCTAACCTAACCTAACCTAACCTAACCTAACCTAACCTAACCTAACCTAACCAATCTTGCCACTTGACCTCCGGATAAGAGAGGCCGCAGCCCTTTATGACGCGAGGAGAGGCAGATCCCGGGCATTGCCAGATGACAGGGAGATGGAAACGCCGGTAGACTACACCGAGACTCCGCATCCCGCCCTGGGCATGGAGATGAAGTTCACGGTGATACCAGACCAGGAGACCTTGGATCGGTACGCGGTACAGGAAATTAAAATCTTCACTGACGGCAGCAAAATTGACGGTGGTGTTGGAGCCTCCCTCTCCATTTGGAGAGACGAGGCTGAAACTAAAGCCGTCAAGATTCCACTCGCCAAGTACTGTACCGTGTACCAAGCCGAGCTTCTCGCCATATCCAGGGCGACAGCAGAGATACTGAAGAGAGGTGAAGCGAGCTTTGGAATCTACAGTGACTCTAGGTCAGCCCTAGAAACTGTAGTCAACCAGAGCTCGCTTCACCGCTTGGCGCTCGAAACACGGGCAAACGTGAGGACGGCATTCACCCAGGGCAAAACTGTGGACTTGTTCTGGGTGAAAGCACATGCAGGATTGCCCGGCAACGAGCGTGCGGATGAGATCGCCAAGGAAGCGGCAGTCTCGTCGCGGAGGAAGCCGGACTACGACCGATGCCCAATATCATTCGCAAAGCGCTTCATAAGAGAGGAAACGGTTAGTGAATGGGCTAGGAGATATGAGTCGGGTACGACGGCCTCCGTGACGAAAATGTTCTTTCCGGATGCAATTGCGGCATATAGACTGGCCAGGAAAATTAAGCCTACGGGTGTGCTAACTCAGATACTGACGGGGCACGGTGGGTTTTCCGCATACTTGAGTCGCTTCAAATGCAAGGAAAGTCCATCATGTGCATGTGATCCGGATAGTGATGAGACAGTAGAGCACGTAATACTAGACTGCCCCATTAATGAGTATGAAAGATTGAAGTGTGAAAGTGAAATAGGAATGAAAATAACGAAGAAAAACATAAATGAAATTATAGGGAATAAAATAAGTAGACCGAAATTTTTAGAGTACTGCATCGAAATAGCAAAATTAGTAATAAAAAGAAATAAGTAGAGTCAATATGTTTTCACTTGTATAATAAGTATACACAGGATTAACATATTAGAATAATAATTAGGCAACAAAATTAGAAATAGAGCAGTACTATTTAGATAAATATGGGTAGAAATAGAAATTATAAGTAACAGAAAATGTAACTATTAAAGACCAAAAAAGGTCTCCGACTTGTAAAATGTCGGGGGAGAAGTATAAAAAAAAATTAAAAAAAAAAAAAAAAAAAAAAAAAAAAAAAAAAAACCTAACCTAACCTAACCTAACCTAACCTAACCTAACCTAACCTAACCTAACCTAACCTAACCTAACCTAACCTAACCTAACCTAACCTAACCTAACCTAACCTAACCTAACCTAACCTAACCTAACCTAACCTAACCTAACCTAACCTAACCTAACCTAACCTAACCTAACCTAACCTAACCTAACCTAACCTAACCTAACCTAACCTAAGCTAACCTAACCTAACCTAACCTAACCTAACCTAACCTAACCTAACCTAACCTAACCTAACCTAACCTAACCTAACCTAACCTAACCTAACCTAACCTAACCTAACCTAACCTAACCTAACCTAACCTAACCTAACCTAACCTAACCTAACCTAACCTAACCTAACCTAACCTAACCTAACCTAACCTAACCTAACCTAACCTAACCTAACCTAACCTAACCTAACCTAACCTAACCTAACCTAACCTAACCTAACCTAACCTAACCTAACCTAACCTAACCTAACCTAACCTAACCTAACCTAACCTAACCTAACCTAACCTAACCTAACCTAACCTAACCTAACCTAACCTAACCTAACCTAACCTAACCTAACCTAACCTAACCTAACCTAACCTAACCTAACCTAACCTAACCTAACCTAACCTAACCTAACCTAACCTAACCTAACCTAACCTAACCTAACCTAACCTAACCTAACCTAACCTAACCTAACCTAACCTAACCTAACCTAACCTAACCTAACCTAACCTAACCTAACCTAACCTAACCTAACCTAACCTAACCTAACCTAACCTAACCTAACCTAACCTAACCTAACCTAACCTAACCTAACCTAACCTAACCTAACCTAACCTAGCCTAACCTAACCTAACCTAACCTAACCTAACCTAACCTAACCTAACCTAACCTAACCTAACCTAACCTAACCTAACCTAACCTAACCTAACCTAACCTAACCTAACCTAACCTAACCTAACCTAACCTAACCTAACCTAACCTAACCTAACCTAACCTAACCTAACCTAACCTAACCTAACCTAACCTAACCTAACCTAACCTAACCTAACCTAACCTAACCTAACCTAACCTAACCTAACCTAACGTAACCTAACCTAACCTAACCTAACCTAACCTAACCTAACCTAACCTAACCTAACCTAACCTAACCTAACCTAACCTAACCTAACCTAACCTAACCTAACCTAACCTAACCTAACCTAACCTAACCTAACCTAACCTAACCTAACCTAACCTAACCTAACCTAACCTAACCTAACCTAACCTAACCTAACCTAACCTAACCTAACCTAACCTAACCTAACCTAACCTAACCTAACCTAACCTAACCTAACCTAACCTAACCTAACCTAACCTAACCTAACCTAACCTAACCTAACCTAACCTAACCTAACCTAACCTAACCTAACCTAACCTAACCTAACCTAACCTAACCGATCCAGGAAGCAAGAAACCAGCTCCAAATTGGGAAAAGACACCTGACTGAGTCCCGAAACCTCAAGACTGAAATAAAAGAGGCGGTATCTCGAGCCATTGACAGACTCTACCAATTGGTAAAGGAATCCGAAGACGAAAGGACAAAGTCCAATAGAATAACTAAACAAGATAATGACGGAGGAAGGAAGGAAACCGGAAAAGAGATTGGTACGAATGAAAGAGAAAATGCTATGATTGAGCGAATGGAGAAAATGATGGAAGAGACAGACAGAAGAAGGAAGGAGCAAGAACTGAGACAGAAGGAGCACATGGATAAGATGGACGAGCTTAAAAGGACCCTGGAAGAACACCAGAAAACACTAAAAGGTGTCACGTATGCGAACGTTGTGTCTGGCAAAGCCGAGAGGAATACTCCGGCAGGTGAGACACTGCACTCAATCATAGTGACAGCCAAGGACGAAACAGAGACGGGAGAGCAAATAATTGAAAGGGTAAGAAAGGCAGTAAAGGCAAAGGAAGGAGGAGTAGAAATTGATAGAATTAGAAAAACTAAAGACCGGAAAGTACTGATAAGTTGTAGCACGAAAGAAGCGAGAAGAGGGGTGAAGGAAAGCTTGGAAGTGGAAGAGGGCGGCCTCCACGTCGAGGAAGTACGGAACAGGGACCCACTTCTGGTTCTGAAGGACGTATTGGTAGCCAATACTGATGAGGACATCATCCGTGCCCTTCGGAATCAGAATGGGGACCTCTTCCGTGACCTCGACGAGGAGAACCAAACGCTAAGTATAAAATATAGAAAACGAGCAAGAAATCCACACCTCACGCATGTGGTATTAACCGTTTCCCCACAAATTTGGCGCAGGGCAATTGCCAACGGAATCATACACCTGGACATACAGAGGGTTAGAGTTGAGGACCAGTCCCCACTCATACAGTGCTCTGTGTGCCTAGGCTATGGACACAGCCGGAAATACTGCAAGGAACAACAGGAGAAATGCAGCCACTGTGGTGGAGCACACATGCGAGCTCAATGTGAGGAAGTACAAATAGGAACTCCGCCTTCATGTATCAACTGCAATAAGGCTGGCATGAAAAACACACACCATAACGCCTTTGACACTGATTGCCAGATACGGAAGAAATGGGATGCCTTAGCGAGGGCGAGGGTAGCGTACTGCTAAGGGCTCCCCAGCGACAAATCGGCTAACAACTGACACGAACGGATACCGCAGGCGCACCGTGATGCAGGCTAACCTCCAGCGAAAGAGTCTAGCGACTACAGAGATGGTCCTAGAAGCTACGAAACGGGGAGTGGCTTTCGCCATGGTGCAGGAACCGTATGTGGGCAGTATAGGTAGAGTGAAGAACTACGGGACGGCGAGGGTGTACCAATGCGATGGACAGCAAGAGGGAACTGTAAAGTCTGCAATTGTCGTTTTCGATGCAGACCTCGATGTCGAACAGTACCCAGAACTGACGACGAATAACATCACGGTCATCAGGATCCGGACCAGTGCGTGGTGCATCAACGCCGTCTCATTTTACTTCGAACCCAATGCCCTCATAGATCCCTACATCGCCCAAATAACGAAGATCCTAGCAAAGATAGGAACGGCCGGACTCGTCATAGGTGGCGATGCCAACGCCAAAAGTATCTGGTGGGGAAGCGTGAGAACCGACTCAAGGGGACAGGAGCTAGCAGGAGCGTTACACGAGTGGCAGCTTCAGGTCCTTAACACCGGAGACACCCCAACCTTCGAAGTCGTGAGAAACGGCCAAACATGCACTAGTATTGTCGACGTAACGGCATGCTCACTTGACCTCCTGGACAAAATCACCAACTGGAGGGTGGATAGAGAAGCGATAGGGTCGGACCACAACGCTATCTTCTTCGCTTTGGACCTCACAATAGGGAAATGCATTACACTAAACAGAACCACACGCAAATATAACACTAAAAAAGCAAGTTGGAGTGAATTTGATGACAAACTCACCCAACTTCTAGACGCAAACAACATTGACACACAAAACATAGACAGAATTAATAACACTACACAATTAGACAACACAATAGACAAATACACTGAAATCATTACACAAGCATGCACACTACACATTCCAGCGAAGAAAAGCAACCAGAAACTTACCATCCCGTGGTGGTCCGACGAGCTGTACCAGATGAAGAGGCTCGTCAACACCATGAAGAATCGTATCCGAGGTGCAGCGCCGATCCGACGAGAGAAGGTGGTACAGGAATACCTGAAACAGAAAGACAACTATGAGGAAGCAGCGAGGCAAGCACAAATTAAAAGCTGGAAGGAGCTCTGCGAAAAACAAGAAAAAGAAACAGTATGGGACGGCATCTACAGAATCATAAAGAAAACTGAAAGAAGAACTGAAGATTTGCCGCTCAAAAAGGAAGGAAGAATACTGGGAATGGAGGAATCTGCAGAGTGGATAGCCGAGAGATTTTACCCAAAGCACGATAAGGACGGAGACAATGAAGACCACCAAGACACGAGGGAAAAGGCCTCAGCGGTGAATAAAATTATCGAAGGCGAGCAATGCGACCCACCACTCACCATGCAGGAGATCATCGCTGCGGCCAAAAACTTTAACCCGAAGAAGGCCCCTGGGGGTGATGGCTTCACCTCGGATATATGTCTGAGAGTCATAGGATCCCACCCGGAAATTTACTTAGCTTTACTAAACAAGTGCCTGGAAAAGGGACACTTCCCCAGTATCTGGAAAAAAGCAGTGGTGGTGATCCTGAAAAAACCTGGCAAAAAAGACTATACCGAGGTGAAGTCCTACAGGCCCATCGGACTCCTTCCCGTTTTGGGTAAAATTTTCGAAAAGGTTCTAATGAACAGACTGAAGTGGCACCTGGTACCGAGACTGAGCGCCAAACAGTATGGTTTTATGCCACAAAGGGGCACGGAAGACTCCCTCTATGTCCTGATGAACCACATTAGGAAAAAACTGGCAGATAAAAAGATTGTTACCATCGTATCACTAGACATAGAGGGAGCCTTCGATGGGGCGTGGTGGCCTAAAATCAGACTGAGACTAGCTGAGGAAGAATGTCCTATTGGTATCAGAAGAGTAATAGATAGCTACTTGGAAGGAAGAAGAGTAGATGTAAGATACGGAGGAAGGAATGCAGAGAGGCAGACAGAGAAAGGGTGTGTGCAAGGATCTATAGGAGGCCCAATACTGTGGAACCTCCTGCTGGACCCCTTGCTGCAACGACTGGATAAACAGGGCCAGTACATACAGGCATTTGCAGACGACGTTGTAATGGTTTTCGATGGGGACTCGGGATTGGAAGTCTCAATGAAGGCAAGTGCTGCGCTCTCCCATGCTTGGAACTGGGGTATCGGAAACAAACTAAAGTTCGCCACCAGTAAAACAGTAGCTATGACGGTCACTAGAAAACTAAAGTACGATACACCAGTTGTAACCATGGGAGGCCGTAGCATCGCCATGGCCAGAGAGATGAAAATCCTAGGACTCACCATCGACGAAAAGTTGACCTTCAAGTCACACGTCGCAAGTGTCTGTAGAAGAGCACTGGATATTTACAAAAGGCTCAGAACTACAGCAAGGGTAAGCTGGGGGTTGCACCCGGAGGTGATACGGCTCATTTATACGGTGGCTGTAGAGCCTATTATAACATATGCCGCAGCAGCATGGGCACCAGCGACCGAAAAGATAGGGGTACAGAAGGAGCTGGCAGCCGTGCAAAGGGGATTCGTCCAAAAACTCTGTGGAGCCTACCGAACGGTGTCTTTAAACTCTGCGCTGGCGCTGACCGGAATCTTGCCACTTGACCTCCGGATAAGAGAGGCCGCAGCCCTTTATGACGCGAGGAGAGGCAGATCCCGAGCATTGCCAGACGACAGGGAGATGGAAACGCCGGTAGACTACACCGAGACTCCGCATCCCGCCCTGGGCATGGAGATGAAGTTCACGGTGATACCAGACCAGGAGACCTTAGATCGGTACGCGGTACAGGAAATTAAAATCTTCACTGACGGCAGCAAAATTGACGGTGGTGTTGGAGCCTCCCTCTCCATTTGGAGAGACGAGGCTGAAACTAAAGCCGTCAAGATTCCACTCGCCAAGTACTGTACCGTGTACCAAGCCGAGCTTCTCGCCATATCCAGGGCGACAGCAGAGATACTGAAGAGAGGTGAAGCGAGCTTTGGAATCTACAGTGACTCTAGGTCAGCCCTAGAAACTGTAGTCAACCAGAGCTCGCTTCACCGCTTGGCGCTCGAAACACGGGCAAACGTGAGGACGGCATTCACCCAGGGCAAAACTGTGGACTTGTTCTGGGTGAAAGCACATGCAGGATTGCCCGGCAACGAGCGTGCGGATGAGATCGCCAAGGAAGCGGCAGTCTCGTCGCGGAGGAAGCCGGACTACGACCGATGCCCAATATCATTCGCAAAGCGCTTCATAAGAGAGGAAACGGTTAGTGAATGGGCTAGGAGATATGAGTCGGGTACGACGGCCTCCGTGACGAAAATGTTCTTTCCGGATGCAATTGCGGCATATAGACTGGCCAGGAAAATTAAGCCTACGGGTGTGCTAACTCAGATACTGACGGGGCACGGTGGGTTTTCCGCATACTTGAGTCGCTTCAAATGCAAGGAAAGTCCATCATGTGCATGTGATCCGGATAGTGATGAGACAGTAGAGCACGTAATACTAGACTGCCCCATTAATGAGTATGAAAGATTGAAGTGTGAAAGTGAAATAGGAATGAAAATAACGAAGAAAAACATAAATGAAATTATAGGGAATAAAATAAGTAGACCGAAATTTTTAGAGTACTGCATCGAAATAGCAAAATTAGTAATAAAAAGAAATAAGTAGAGTCAATATGTTTTCACTTGTATAATAAGTATACACAGGATTAACATATTAGAATAATAATTAGGCAACTAAATTAGAAATAGAGCAGTACTATTTAGATAAATATGGGTAGAAATAGAAATTATAAGTAACAGAAAATGTAACTATTAAAGACCAAAAAGGTCTCCGACTTGTAAAATGTCGGGGGAGAAGTAAAAAAAAAAAAAAAAAAAAAAAAAAAAAAAAAAAAAAAAACCTAACCTAACCTAACCTAACCTAACCTAACCTAACCTAACCTAACCTAACCTAACCTAACCTAACCTAACCTAACCTAACCTAACCTAACCTAACCTAACCTAACCTAACCTAACCTAACCTAACCTAACCTAACCTAACCTAACCTAACCTAACCTAACCTAACCTAACCTAACCTAACCTAACCTAACCTAACCTAACCTAACCTAACCTAACCTAACCTAACCTAACCTAACCTAACCTAACCTAACCTAACCTAACCTAACCTAACCTAACCTAACCTAACCTAACCTAACCTAACCTAACCTAACCTAACCTAACCTAACCTAACCTAACCTAACCTAACCTAACCTAACCTAACCTAACCTAACCTAACCTAACCTAACCTAACCTAACCTAACCTAACCTAACCTAACCTAACCTAACCTAACCTAACCTAACCTAACCTAACCTAACCTAACCTAACCTAACCTAACCTAACCTAACCTAACCTAACCTAACCTAACCTAACCTAACCTAACCTAACCTAACCTAACCTAACCTAACCTAACCTAACCTAACCTAACCTATCCTAACCTAACCTAACCTAACCTAACCTAACCTAACCTAACCTAACCTAACCTAACCTAACCTAACCTAACCTAACCTAACCTAACCTAACCTAACCTAACCTAACCTAACCTAACCTAACCTAACCTAACCTAACCTAACCTAACCTAACCTAACCTAACCTAACCTAACCTAACCTAACCTAACCTAACCTAACCTAACCTAACCTAACCTAACCTAACCTAACCTAACCTAACCTAACCTAACCTAACCTAACCTAACCTAACCTAACCTAACCTAACCTAACCTAACCTAACCTAACCTAACCTAACCTAACCTAACCTAACCTAACCTAACCTAACCTAACCTAACCTAACCTAACCTAACCTAACCTAACCTAACCTAACCTAACCTAACCTAACCTAACCTAACCTAACCTAACCTAACCTAACCTAACCTAACCTAACCTAACCTAACCTAACCTAACCTAACCTAACCTAACCTAACCTAACCTAACCTAACCTAACCTAACCTAACCTAACCTAACCTAACCTAACCTAACCTAACCTAACCTAACCTAACCTAACCTAACCTAACCTAACCTAACCTAACCTAACCTAACCTAACCTAACCTAACCTAACCTAACCTAACCTAACCTAACCTAACCCGACGAAAAACAAAAGTTTCAAATTAGTCTCAGACCAGTGTATGATACGTCCTTAGACGCGTCTGCAGCTCAGCTCCGCTATCCTGCAACAAAAAAGGGACACGTTAGTACAAAAAATTTACACCCGATAGCAAAAAACATAAAAAATTTCAATTTTACAGTACAAATTTCATTAATTTGGTTATAAAGTCACCTGACCTACGAGTTCTGGTCGTTTTTTGCATTCATACGTGTGGGCGCTGCACCCGTGATCGTCACCGCGAAAACAGCACGCGAAAATACCTAGGGACTTGGAAGATATAAAAACTCAAAAAACTCAAAGCTTCATATAGTACCCGTATAAAATCCACCTTAGCGCTGGTATTCCGCCATACATTGACGAAAAACAAAAGTTTCAAATTAGTCTCAGACCAGTGTATGATACGTCCTTAGACGCGTCTGCAGCTCAGCTCCGCTATCCTGCAACAAAAAAGGGACACGTTAGTACAAAAAATTTACACCCGATAGCAAAAAACCTAAAAAGTCGCATTTGTCATAGAGATAGCATAGAGTATTATACATCAAAAGTTTCGTCTCCGCCTGCACAAGACGAACCTGCAACAAAAATAGACACGGTTAATACATTTTTATACACCCGACTGTAAAAAACTGGTTTTTGCTTTAAAGTTATACTAGATCTGGAGAAAAAACCCGATAGAAAAACTTTTTGTTACTTTTGTAACTTTTCATAATTTTCCTGGATAGGCGCAAGCATAGGGGCTCTGATTAAATTAATTATAAAATTTATAGAGTGACGTTACTCCCACAATTTGGGCTATAAATATATCTACTTTTTGTTAATTATATTTTTTTACTTATTATTTTACTTTTACATTTTTGACCTTCACGATAGTGAAAAACAGACTATTGCACAGGTTGTGCCTGACCTTAAGTCACCTTATTGGATGATTTTTATACGTTCTTCTGACGTTCGTGGCTAAATAAAAGCACCTGACATCACTTTTGTGAACAATTTTATTATTACGCAGTATTATTTCTACTGATATTTTACCCCAACATTTATGATATTAGACATATCATATACAACTTATACAACAAATTTTGCTAAATCCGAATATCGTTTGATTCATTTTATGTTGAATTTTTCACTTATTTTTTCACTTATTTAAATCTCATTTATACAACTTTTACAAACTTTTAAATTTGACAACCTCCCCCGACCATGGCAACCGTTAGGACTCCGTCCAACCACATGAAAACCGACCAAAGAGGCCAAGACAAGACTCCGGAGAAACCGGCCGCTGGACCCTCTACATCTAGCGTCAGGAGGAGCATCGGGGAATGGGAGACGACTGTCAAACCCACCCAAAAAGTAAAGGCCCCGACTAGAAGTCCTACTATAAAAATAATGGAGACCCTAACCCCCACGAACAGGATCCAGGAAGCAAGAAACCAGCTCCAAATTGGGAAAAGACACCTGACTGAGTCCCGAAACCTCAAGACTGAAATAAAAGAGGCGGTATCTCGAGCCATTGACAGACTCTACCAATTGGTAAAGGAATCCGAAGACGAAAGGACAAAGTCCAATAGAATAACTAAACAAGATAATGACGGAGGAAGGAAGGAAACCGGAAAAGAGATTGGTACGAATGAAAGAGAGAATGCTATGATTGAGCGAATGGAGAAAATGATGGAAGAGACAGACAGAAGAAGGAAGGAGCAAGAACTGAGACAGAAGGAGCACATGGATAAGATGGACGAGCTTAAAAGGACCCTGGAAGAACACCAGAAAACACTAAAAGGTGTCACGTATGCGAACGTTGTGTCTGGCAAAGCCGAGAGGAATACTCCGGCAGGTGAGACACTGCACTCAATCATAGTGACAGCCAAGGACGAAACAGAGACGGGAGAGCAAATAATTGAAAGGGTAAGAAAGGCAGTAAAGGCAAAGGAAGGAGGAGTAGAAATTGATAGAATTAGAAAAACTAAAGACCGGAAAGTACTGATAAGTTGTAGCACGAAAGAAGCGAGAAGAGGGGTGAAGGAAAGCTTGGAAGTGGAAGAGGGCGGCCTCCACGTCGAGGAAGTACGGAACAGGGACCCACTTCTGGTTCTGAAGGACGTATTGGTAGCCAATACTGATGAGGACATCATCCGTGCCCTTCGGAATCAGAATGGGGACCTCTTCCGTGACCTCGACGAGGAGAACCAAACGCTAAGTATAAAATATAGAAAACGAGCAAGAAATCCACACCTCACGCATGTGGTATTAACCGTTTCCCCACAAATTTGGCGCAGGGCAATTGCCAACGGAATCATACACCTGGACATACAGAGGGTTAGAGTTGAGGACCAGTCCCCACTCATACAGTGCTCTGTGTGCCTAGGCTATGGACACAGCCGGAAATACTGCAAGGAACAACAGGAGAAATGCAGCCACTGTGGTGGAGCACACATGCGAGCTCAATGTGAGGAAGTACAAATAGGAACTCCGCCTTCATGTATCAACTGCAATAAGGCTGGCATGAAAAATACACACCATAACGCCTTTGACACTGATTGCCAGATACGGAAGAAATGGGATGCCTTAGCGAGGGCGAGGGTAGCGTACTGCTAAGGGCTCCCCAGCGACAAATCGGCTAACAACTGACACGAACGGATACCGCAGGCGCACCGTGATGCAGGCTAACCTCCAGCGAAAGAGTCTAGCGACTACAGAGATGGTCCTAGAAGCTACGAAACGGGGAGTGGCTTTCGCCATGGTGCAGGAGCCGTATGTGGGCAGTATAGGTAGAGTGAAGAACTACGGAACGGCGAGGGTGTACCAATGCGATGGACAGCAAGAGGGAACTGTAAAGTCTGCAATTGTCGTTTTCGATGCAGACCTCGATGTCGAACAGTACCCAGAACTGACGACGAATAACATCACGGTCGTCAGGATCCGGACCAGTGCGTGGTGCATCAACGCCGTCTCATTTTACTTCGAACCCAATGCCCTCATAGATCCCTACATCGCCCAAATAACGAAGATCCTAGCAAAGATAGGAACGGCCGGACTCGTCATAGGTGGCGATGCCAACGCCAAAAGTATCTGGTGGGGAAGCGTGAGAACCGACTCAAGGGGACAGGAGCTAGCAGGAGCGTTACACGAGTGGCAGCTTCAGGTCCTTAACACCGGAGACACCCCAACCTTCGAAGTCGTGAGAAACGGCCAAACATGCACTAGTATTGTCGACGTAACGGCATGCTCACTTGACCTCCTGGACAAAATCACCAACTGGAGGGTGGATAGAGAAGCGATAGGGTCGGACCACAACGCTATCTTCTTCGCTTTGGACCTCACAATAGGGAAATGCATTACACTAAACAGAACCACACGCAAATATAACACTAAAAAAGCAAGTTGGAGTGAATTTGATGACAAACTCACCCAACTTCTAGACGCAAACAACATTGACACACAAAACATAGACAGAATTAATAACACTACACAATTAGACAACACAATAGACAAATACACTGAAATCATTACACAAGCATGCACACTACACATTCCAGCGAAGAAAAGCAACCAGAAACTTACCATCCCGTGGTGGTCCGACGAGCTGTACCAGATGAAGAGGCTCGTCAACACCATGAAGAATCGTATCCGAGGTGCAGCGCCGATCCGACGAGAGAAGGTGGTACAGGAATACCTGAAACAGAAAGACAATTATGAGGAAGCAGCGAGGCAAGCACAAATTAAAAGCTGGAAGGAGCTCTGCGAAAAACAAGAAAAAGAAACAGTATGGGACGGCATCTACAGAATCATAAAGAAAACTGAAAGAAGAACTGAAGATTTGCCGCTCAAAAAGGAAGGAAGAATACTGGGAATGGAGGAATCTGCAGAGTGGATAGCCGAGAGATTTTACCCAAAGGACGATAAGGACGGAGACAATGAAGACCACCAAGACACGAGGGAAAAGGCCTCAGCGGTGAATAAGATTATCGAAGGCGAGCAATGCGACCCACCACTCACCATGCAGGAGATCATCGCTGCGGCCAAAAACTTTAACCCGAAGAAGGCCCCTGGGGGTGATGGCTTCACCTCGGATATATGTCTAAGAGTCATAGGATCCCACCCGGAAATTTACTTAGCTTTACTAAACAAGTGCCTGGAAAAGGGACACTTTCCCAGTATCTGGAAAAAAGCAGTGGTGGTGATCCTGAAAAAACCTGGCAAAAAAGACTATACCGAGGTGAAGTCCTACAGGCCCATCGGACTCCTTCCCGTTTTGGGTAAAATATTCGAAAAGGTTCTAATGAACAGACTGAAGTGGCACCTGGTACCGAGACTGAGCGCCAAACAGTATGGTTTTATGCCACAAAGGGGCACGGAAGACTCCCTCTATGTCCTGATGAACCACATTAGGAAAAAACTGGCAGATAAAAAGATTGTTACCATCGTATCACTAGACATAGAGGGAGCCTTCGATGGGGCGTGGTGGCCTAAAATCAGACTGAGACTAGCTGAGGAAGAATGTCCTATTGGTATCAGAAGAGTAATAGATAGCTACTTGGAAGGAAGAAGAGTAGATGTAAGATATGGAGGAAGGAATGCAGAGAGGCAGACAGAGAAAGGGTGTGTGCAGGGATCTATAGGAGGCCCAATACTGTGGAACCTCCTGCTGGACCCCTTGCTGCAACGACTGGATAAACAGGGCCAGTACATACAGGCATTTGCAGACGACGTTGTAATGGTTTTCGATGGGGACTCGGGATTGGAAGTCTCAATGAAGGCAAGTGCTGCGCTCTCCCATGCTTGGAACTGGGGTATCGGAAACAAACTAAAGTTCGCCACCAGTAAAACAGTAGCTATGACGGTTACTAGAAAACTAAAGTACGATACACCAGTTGTAACCATGGGAGGCCGTAGCATCGCCATGGCCAGAGAGATGAAAATCCTAGGACTCACCATCGACGAAAAGTTGACCTTCAAGTCACACGTCGCAAGTGTCTGTAGAAGAGCACTGGATATTTACAAA
>OU862898.1:32500-45000 GCA_917880725.1 Selenia dentaria
CTACCAAGGCTGATTAATTGGAGAGTCGACGAGGGCTTCGTCTCAAATTCAGACCATAGGGCCATCCGGTTCGAGATCAGACTGGACAAGATCTCTACAAGCCCTGAAGAAACAAGTACGAGCACGCGCAAGTACAATACCAACAAAGCTCGGTGGAGTGAATTTAGAAGCGCACTACAGGCACTCATTCCTACTTCGCAAGAAGACAGCCCAGGTGCCGAGGACACTTCCTACACTCCGCAGGACATAGAGGAGCTTGTGGAAAAATATGAGGATGCAATCCACAGCGCGTGCAACAACACTATCCCCCTAATTTCCACTAAAAGGCCAAGAAGCATACCCTGGTGGAACGGCGAACTTCAACAGAAGAAACGGTATATGAAGACTCTACGGAGCAGAATAAGGAACGCGCGACCAAACCGAAGGGATGTAGTGGTAAGGGAGTACCTTGACGCCCTTGAGCAATATAAAAACTTAATTGAAGCCACCTCGACGTCAAGCTGGAGGGAACTCTGCACAGGCCAAAAGGTTGAAGATATTTGGAGGAGGTCCTACCGGATTCTGAAAAGCTGCTCGAGGACCACCATTGACCACCTCATTAGATCGCCAGTGGACGGCACTATTCTTTCACCCTCTGAATCTGCCGAGCTGCTGGTCGACACATTTTACCCGGACGATGACACAGACGGAGAAACTACCGAGCAGAAGGACACCAGAGACAAAGTGCTAAACGATAGGGAAGCACTGCGGCATGAGGACTTGGCCGTGAGGGAATTCACCCGGCAAGAGGTCGAATCGGTCTTCGCCGTAATGGACCCCAAGAAGGCACCTGGACTGGACGGCCTAACCTCGGATATTTGCTGCAATGCTTTCAAAGCCATCCCGGACGCGACCATGAAATTGCTGAATGCATGCCTGTCGGCCGGCTACTTTCCACGGAGATGGAAGACAGCGGTCGTCAGGCTCATCCCAAAGATAGGTAAGGATCCTTCTTCACCGAGGTCACATCGACCCATCGGCCTGCTCCCAGTTATGGCTAAGGTGCTGGAGAAGTTAGTAACTAATAGGATGGTGTGGCAATTGTGCACAGAGGAGAGCCTTAGCCATAGGCAATATGGTTTCCTGCCGCAACGGAGTGCAGAAGATGCCCTGTCTGACGCTCTCACCCTTGTCAGACGGGGTATTAAAGACAAGAAGATTGCGGGGGTGATATCACTGGACATCCAAGGAGCCTTTGACCGCACCTGGTGGCCGGAGATCTTGTGGCAAATGAGGGCCAGGAATGTTGAGGCCTCAATCCGGCGCTTACTACACAGCTACCTTGATGACAGAAACGTCAAACTGTCCTACGCCGGGGCGGAAGTAACCAAAACTACACGGAGAGGCTGTATACAAGGATCAACCTGCGGGCCTCTCCTGTGGAATGTTCAGATGGACTCCCTGCTCCAAGCGTCCAGCAGAAGGGGTGTACACATCCAGGCTTTCGCCGATGATATTTTGGTCATCGCAATCGGAAATACAAAGAATGAATTAGAAGACCAAATCAACACAGCGTTGGAAGAAGTGCTTGCATGGAGTCAGAGGTGCAAAATGGCCTTTGCACCGGAAAAAACCAAGGCAATTCTAGTGACAAAGAAGCTTAAATATGAGGCCCCTAGCATCGTGTTCCAAGGGACGGAGGTCCAATACTCCTCGGAACTCAGGGTCCTTGGCCTGACCATTGATAACAACCTAAGCTTTGCCAGACACCTCGACGCCGTCCACCTCAAGGCGTGCAACATTTATAAGATGGTCGCTAAGGCGGCTAGAGCACAGTGGGGACTAAATTCCGAAATTATCCGGATGATCAACTCGGCTGTCATCGAACCCACTGTGCTCTATGCTGCCGGTGCATGGGGACAGGTAGCAACAAGGGCCTACGCCAAGAACAAGCTGGATCAACTCACCCGACGTTTCTCGATCCTAGCGGCGAAAGCTCATAGAACCGTCTCGCTTGTATCCAGCGTGGTGCTCGCCAAGGCGATACCCCTAGATTTAAGAATACTGGAGCAAACAAGAATTTATGATGTCAAAAGAACGGGCACCATCCCTGACTTACCGGACAGACCACTGCAGAGAAGGCTGAGCCCCTTCGACCTTCCCCACCCTGCCGACCGCAAAAGAATCCGCTATCACACTATAGCAAAACAGGAAGAGGTCGAGAATATCGATAATAACAACCCCCGGATCTTCACAGACGGAAGCAAGATCGAGGGCAAGGTGGGAGGGGCCATAACACTGTGGGAAGGAGAAAGGGAAAAACGAAAATCCGAGTTCCGCCTGGAAAACTATTGCAGTGTCTTTCAGGCTGAACTTTTTGCAATAGTTAGGGCACTGCAAATAATTAAGGAGTCGTCAGTATATCGGAGTGCGAATATCTTGAGCGACTCAATGTCCGCGCTTGAGGCAATATCCGACCCCGATGCTTTGCATCCATTAGTGGGAAGAATCCAAAAGTCAATCTCGGAGATCGAAGCCCACGGAGGCACCATCAAAATGTACTGGGTTCGTGCACATCATGGAATCGTCGGGAATGAGCGCGCCGATGAACTGGCGAAACATGCTGCGCTGAAAAACCGACAAGCCGCCGCCTACGATGCCTTCCCTCTGTCCATGGCCAAGCACCTCATCAGGAGCTCCACGCTGAAGGCCTGGCAAGAACGATATGAATCAGCGGAAACTGGAGCAGTTACCAAGTTGTTCTTCCCTGACATTAGGGAGGCATACAGAACGCTTTCGGGTCTGAGAGTGACGAACCTCAGGGCCCAACTCTTTACCGGACACGGAGGGTTTAGGTCATACTTGCATCGATTTAAAATTGCGGCGTCACCCCTCTGCGTCTGCGATAATTTTACCGAGGAGACAGTTCTACATATTGTTGTCGACTGCCCGAGATACGGCGCTCTTAGGTTTGACTGTGAAACCCGCATGGGACAAAGTATCACAGCTGATAGCATTTCACGCCTGATCAACGACGATGACCACCGCCCCACCTTTTTAGACTACTTGGAAGCCGTTACTCGCAAAACAGCTCATGCGAACGGCTCCACCGTAAAATAAAATAAAGCGAAATTAGACACCCACTCGCCTCTGACACAAAGCGGGTAATGCGGACATTTTTCTTCAATTTATAATCTTAGTACTATTATTATTATTATTATTATTTTTAATACAATTATACAATTTCATTATTTGAGGAAAATTGTGGCAATGTAAAGAATGAAAATAAAGAATGAATTGTTATTTATATTAATTAACTGTTGTCTATTGTTAATATTGTTGATTGATTTTAAATTGTAGTAATTATTGTAGTAATGAATTGTGTAAGTATTTTTAAATTGAGTAATTATTTTATTTTTAAAGTGTAATTTTATTGTGAAAAAAAAAAAAAAAAAAAAAAAAAAAAAAAAAAAAAAAAAAAAAAAAAAAAAAAAAGGTGTACTTATAAAATTGCTCCACCGTGTACACCTGGATTAAAAAAAAAAAAAAAAAAAAAAAAAAAAAAAAAAAAAAAAAGGGATACAACAAACGGTTGGCGGCGCAATTAAATTACACATTTGAAGCCAAATCCTATGCCTGGGCATAGGAAAAGCTGGAATTTTATATTAATTATTAATTGTACATTAAATTTATTTGTGATTTTATTTGTGATTTTATTTGTGATTATATGATGATTTAAATTGGAATAGTTGTATATATTGTGTATATTGTTATTGTTAAGGCCAACTGTATAAATCTGTATAAAGTGTACATACTTAGCATAAATGAGGGGTACTTGACGCACTGTCATGGTGCGCCAAACCACCCCTCCGCATGGTTCGGTGACCCCCATCCTAGCCTGAGATCTCACACTCAGGTTTAACGATGGTGGGTTACCAAGGCATGGTAGGTTAAATAGTAATAGTTACAATAAGTAGGTTAAGTAGCTTAAGAGACCCGCCGCGGGCCTCGGACCGACTGCCCACCTAGAAGAGGATGGGAGGCCTGTCCGGGGCCCGCGACGGACGTACCTGTCATCGGAACCGGTGACTTTCGCAGTAACTGCTGCGGAAGCCACCGGGCCCGACTGCGCATCGGAACCGGCGACCTCGGGACTTTAGGACCCGATGTCGCCGTGACAATTCGTTTACCCAGGGACCGGGAGCGCCCGGGCCGCCACCTTTGATAGATGTTATGGTGGTCCGGACGCACCGAACACCCCGGGAAGTAAAGTCATGTAGTATACAAAGGTGCCACATTTAACAGTGGCAGTTGCTCAAGAGAGGGAGGAGGTTTTGGTCCGTATACGTCGGCAACCCAGTCCATATCCGCCGACGGACTCGGACATAACCGCAGTAAGCCAGTGGCGATCTGCGGTATCTTTAAAAGATTTCCTCCTCCCTACTTAAAAAAAAAAAAAAAAAAAAAAAAAAAAAAAAAAAAACCTAACCTAACCTAACCTAACCTAACCTAACCTAACCTAACCTAACCTAACCTAACCTAACCTAACCTAACCTAACCTAACCTAACCTAACCTAACCTAACCTAACCTAACCTAACCTAACCTGACCCCTCAGTTCGCGTCCAGCGCTCGACCGGAGAGCAGCGAAATCCACGTGCTCCGTACTAAAAAATTCGAAAAAGTGGTTTTTTGTGCTCGTAGAGAGGTGATTTTGGTGTCGTTGTGTTCGTCTCGATAAGGCCTTTCAGTGGAGTGTTGTGTTGTGACTGTGGTACAAGGATTGGATCGGCAGGGACCGGAAAACGGATTATCAGTAAGTTAATCAAACTTTAACCGTGTTTTCTGCCGAAAATAGATCTGTACCCCAGTCTTTTTTCGACGCCATCTGGAGGGCCTTCGGGACGACCACACCCGGGCCATTTTTCGGGATTTTTCCCGCCACGCATTTCGGAGAAAAAGCCGGAAAAACAAAAACCACGTGGCCACGTGGTCACTGTTCCCGGGGTTTTCCGGCTTTTCTGAACATCTCATCCGAAGGCACAGGACACCCTCTGCGAGCACCAGTTTAGTTTGGATTTTTATGTCTTACAGTTTTTTATTTATTAACCTTTGAAATTTATTTTTTGTAACATCCATAACTTTAGAATTAATTGGAGCGCGTGGGTTTTGACAGGACGACGGGCTGTATTGTACCGGCCTCTACATTGCCACAATTTTCCAGATTTTTCTTGTGCATGTGTGTAATTTTATTTAATTTTTTGTGAATTTTTTTCCCCCCTCCATATTTTGCGGGGAGAGGGGAATTTTAATTAAGTTATTGTTTGATAATTACGGCAACGTTGCCCCCTTTCTGGGGCCGTTTTTATTTTTAAAATCGGACGGACGATTCGCGAGATACCGCTATTTTCCCGTTTTTCCGGGAATATCCGGGAGGGCCGGGAATACCCGGTTTTTGACGTGGGATACGGCCTACGGAGGCCTGGCCTGTCACTACAAGCCCAAACTTGACCCACTTTAGGGCCCTGGGAGCCGAGAAACGTGATTTTCCGGATTTCGAAGTTTTCGGAAATTAATTCTCGAGAATTTCCGAAACTTTGAACCACTGTATCTCGGCAACCAACGTTAGTAGGAAGACCGGATTTTCGGTCCAGGCACTCGCGGGGGCCGTTCTATCGATTGGGACGGGTCGTAGCGCTCTGCGTCACCTTGCGATTTTTAGTGGTTTTGACGGTCCGGGTAGGTAGACTAGGTCGAGCGCATCACGCCATTTCTTTTCCGGCGTTCCTGCGACTTCTGGTTCCGGAGATATTCCGTTCCCAAAACTGCTTTTGACAGTTCGGCCGCCATTTTGAAAATCTTTGGGACGGTGTATCTCGGGAGCCACTTGGCGTAGAGAGCCGGGATTTCCGGTTCATATATAAAGGGAAGTGGCCCTACCCGGCTCGGTCACTTTGGTGACCTTACGTGGTGACCGAAAAGTCACCTCGGGATTTACAACTCAGCAGATAGCTCTGGTGGTGGGCATCCTAGCACTCCTTTTCCCGCGCTCCTGCGACCCCCTGGACCGGAGATACACCCGCCCAAAGTTTGACTTTGACAGCTCGGCGGCCATATTGGAAAACTTTGGGCGGCAATATCTCGGAAAGGGGAGGGCGTAGAGCGGCCGGATTTTCGCTGCTGTGAACGGCGAAGGACAAACTACCGGCAGGGACCACCTCCGGGGCGCTGCGGCAAGTCGGGAAAAGTTGGTCCTTTTTTGGGACCTGCGGGATAGCAGGAGCCACAACATTGCCGACAATCTTTTTCCCGCGTCGCTGGGACGCCCGGTTCGCGAGATATAGCGTTTCGGAAATTCGGGAAAATAATTTCTGATTTTTTTCCGAAATTTCCGACAGTTTCGAATCGAGATATCTCGCGACCCGGGCGTCGCAGAGACGTGGGATTTTCAACACCAGCATCGGCTTGGTGAGCGCTACGCGGGCGACCCACTGTTGGGACCCCAGAGCCGCGAAAAGTTTGGGACCGCCATAACCCGGTCCTGGGACATCGCAGAAGCTCAGGATTTTCATCACCGGCACCAGCCACGCGAGCCCTACACAAGGAGCCCACTGCTGGGACCCCACAGTCACAGCAAGTTTGGGACCACTATAACTGGGTCCCCGGGAGGCGTAGGAAGGTGGGGTTTTTTCTGGGGCACTCAGGCTCGTGGGCTCTTTAACTCCTCGCGACTGCTGACGCGGCCTGACATCCTGACCCAGAAATGGATCCACGATCAAAGACCGGCCTCACCATCAGGCTGCCCCAGCGCAGACCAGCAATAAGTTCAGCAAGTTCTGGCGTATCCAGCACCGCTCGGGACGATAAGGCGGAAGGGACAAGGTCGCAACCAACTTTGACCCGTTCCTTGTCCCAACCGAACCCCGAAGCGGAGATAAAAGAGGAACCAGGTCTCTCCCCTGCTGCCTCTTACAAAACCGTGAGCTCAGGTAGCACGCCCGAACTTGCGGACATACAGGAGCCCAACAACAAACCGGACGAGTCTCTTGAGTTTAAGGAGACCGTCAAAGTTATCGACGAGTGCAGGGAGGTCCTTGATAGTAAGACGGTTGGAACCCTAAACCGCAAAGTCAAGGACTTCCTCTTCGTTAAGCTCAAGAGGCTCCAAAATATTGCGCGGGGCCAGCAGGACACCCAGGCCAGGCTCTGGGAAAAGATCACCGGTCTGGAAAGGGACAGACTGCGTCAAAAGAGCGAGTTTGAGGAGGAGACCCGCAAACATACAATAGCCCTAGAAGAGGCGGCTAGGGTCACAGCATATCTCCAGCGTCTTGAAAAGACGCAGACCGACACCGCCGACAAGCTAGACGCCTTGTGCGAACGGGCGGAAAGGAGTAGTCAATTCTTGACGAGGGAGATTGCTGTACCCCTCAGCCGCGTGGAGAAGGCGGTCGAGCGGGTCTCCAAAGAAATAAAGGTAATCGCAGAAACTGATAACATCGGCGACGTCGGCTCGGAGCTTGCAAACGCCGCTAAAGTGCTGACCCAGGAGGTTAACGCGCTCCGGGACGAAGCGAAGCAGACCAAGCCGACAGCCAGCGACCCAGCCGACGACCCCAACCTCAGTTGTCGGGGACAGTGGCAGATGGTCCGCCCGCGAGGATCCCGATGGCAGAGGGATCATCGGTCACCTGCCCCAACAGCTGGGGCTGAACAGATGGCGCCAAATTATACAATACTCGTCGAGTCGGCTGATCCCCGCCACACGGGCCAACATGTCATCGACCGCATAAAAGAGGGTGTCGACGTGGTTGAGCTCGGGGTGGGAATATCGGGGGTCCGAAAGCTAAAGAATAGTAAGGTAGCCATCACCGTCAATAGCGAAAAAGACCAGGGCCGCATGAGGAAAGCCATTCAAGGCACCCACAGCCAGCTGACTGTGACGGTTCCGCGCCGGAGGAAACCCCTGCTGCGCCTGATTGGTGTGTTGGCCGAGACGAGTGACGCTAGGGTCCTGGATGCTCTAAACAAGCAAAACTCGGACCTTCTCGGCGAAATCTCCTCGGCCGACCGAACAATTACAGTCGTCAGACGCACGAAGGGTAGGCAAGATCTGCTACAAAATGTCATCCTAGAAGTCAGCCCACAGGTCTGGAATGCCCTAAGAGATAAAAGGATCCGACTAGGCTACCAAATGGTCATAGCGGTCGACCAGTCCCCGTTGTTGCAGTGTTTCCGGTGCCTCGGATTTTCACACCGCGCACGGGAGTGCAGAGCGCCCGAGGCCCGGTGCGGCTATTGCGCAGCTAACCATGAAACTAGGGACTGCCCGGACAGAAGCGGATCGCCATGCTGCGCGAACTGCAGTGCCAAAGGAGTGGCTGGTGCCAGCGCTTGCCACCCTGCCTATAGTGCAGACTGCCCAGAGTGGAGGAAGTGGGACAGGCTGGCCAGAACTGGCGTCAGCTACTGCTAAGGGCACGTCTCAGGCTGCATCCAGAAGCATATATATAGTGCAGGCCAACCTCGGTCGCGGTTTTGCGGCCACAATGGAGTGCATACATGAGGCACAGAGAGTCGGTGTATCCATTCTATTGTTACAGGAGCCCTACGTCGGAGCAAAAGGCTACTTAAGTACTAAACTCCGTACCGTCCAATTTAGGGGTAGCTCTGACTTACCGGTGAAGGCGGCGGTGGTGGTCATTGACCCCGACATCAAGGTCACCATCAATCCTGATCATATTACTCAAAACGTCGTCGGCCTGGTTGCGAGTATAGGGTCCCTTAGGCTAGGTATTGTAAGTGTCTACATGCAGGGAAGAACGGACATGGAGCCCTACCTGAACTCTATGATGCGCGCCGTAGAGGAAACCGGAGCACAAGACTACGTCATTGGAGGAGACGTCAATGCCTCTAGCCCCTGGTGGGGTTGTGAGGCTGAGGACAGTAGGGGAGCGGCTTTCGTGGATGCGGTAAACCAAATTGGCGGACAGTTTGCAAATCAGGGCAATACCGCCACATACTTTCAGTATCACGGTCTACAGCCACACGCCAGCATCGTGGATGTGACGGTTTGCTCTGCAGGCATACTACCAAGGTTGATTAATTGGAGAGTCGACGAGGGCTTCGTCTCAAATTCAGACCACAGGGCCATCCGGTTCGAGATCAGACTGGACAAGATCTCTACAAGCCCTGAAGAAGCAAGTACGAGCACGCGCAAGTACAATACCAACAAAGCTCGGTGGAGTGAATTTAGAAGCGCACTACAGACACTCATTCCTACTTCGCAAGAAGACAGCCCAGGTGCCGAGGACACTTCCTACACTCCGCAGGACATAGAGGAGCTTGTGGAAAAATATGAGGACGCAATCCACAGCGCGTGCAACAACACTATCCCCCTAATCTCCACTAAAAGGCCAAACAGCATACCCTGGTGGAACGGCGAACTTCAACAGAAGAAACGGCATATGAAGACTCTGCGGAGCAGAATTAGGAACGCGCGACCAATCCGAAGGGATGTAGTGGTAAGGGAGTACCTTGACGCCCTCGAGGAATATAAAAACTCAATTGAAGCCACCTCGACGTCAAGCTGGAGGGAACTCTGCACAGGCCAAAAGGTTGAAGATATTTGGAGGAGGTCCTACCGGATTCTGAAAAGTTGCTCGAGGACCACCATTGATCACCTCATTAGATCGCCAGCGGACGGCACTATTCTTTCACCCTCTGAATCTGCCGAGCTGCTGGTCGACACATTCTACCCGGACGATGACACAGACGGAGAAACCACCGAACAAAAAGATACCAGAGACAAAGTGCTAAACGATAGGGAAGCACTGCGGCATGAGGACTTGGCCGTGAGGGAATTCACCCGGCAAGAGGTCGAATCGGTCTTCGCCGTAATGGACCCCAAGAAGGCACCTGGACTGGACGGCCTAACCTCGGATATTTGCTGCAACGCTTTTAAAGCTATCCCGGACGCGACGATGAAATTGCTGAATGCATGCCTGTCGGCCGGCTACTTTCCACGGAGATGGAAGACAGCGGTCGTCAGGCTCATCCCAAAGATAGGTAAGGATCCTTCCTCACCGAGGTCACATCGACCCATCGGCCTGCTCCCAGTTATGGCAAAGGTGCTGGAGAAGCTAGTAACTAATAGGATGGTGTGGCAATTGTGCACAGAGGAGAGCCTTAGCCATAGGCAATATGGTTTCCTGCCGCAACGGAGTGCAGAAGATGCCCTGTCTGACGCTCTCACCCTTGTCAGACGGGGTATTAAAGACAAGAAGATTGCGGTGGTGATATCACTGGACATCCAAGGAGCCTTTGACCGCACCTGGTGGCCGGAGATCTTGTGGCAAATGAGGGCCAGGAATGTTGAGGCCTCAATCCGGCGCTTACTACACAGCTACCTTGATGACAGAAACGTCAAACTGTCCTACGCCGGGGCGGAAGTAACCAAAACTACACGGAGAGGCTGTATACAAGGATCAACCTGCGGGCCTCTCCTGTGGAATGTTCAGATGGACTCCCTGCTCCAAGCGTCCAGCAGAAGGGGTGTACACATCCAGGCTTTCGCCGATGATATTCTGGTCATCGCAATCGGAAATACAAAGAATGAATTAGAAGACCAAATCAACACAGCGTTGGAAGAAGTGCTTGCATGGAGTCAGAGGTGCAAAATGGCCTTTGCACCGGAAAAAACCAAGGCAATTCTAGTGACAAAGAAGCTTAAATATGAGGCCCCTAGCATCGTGTTCCAAGGGACGGAGGTCCAATACTCCTCGGAACTCAGGGTCCTTGGCCTGACCATTGATAACAACCTAAGCTTTGCCAGACACCTCGACGCCGTCCATCTCAAGGCGTGCAACATTTATAAGATGGTCGCTAAGGCGGCTAGAGCACAGTGGGGACTAAATTCCGAAATTATCCGGATGATCAACTCGGCTGTCATCGAACCCACTGTGCTCTATGCCGCCGGCGCATGGGGACAGGTAGCAACAAGGGCCTACGCCAAGAACAAGCTGGATCAACTCACCCGACGTTTCTCGATCCTAGCGGCGAAAGCTCATAGAACCGTCTCGCTTGTATCCAGCGTGGTGCTCGCCAAGGCGATACCCCTAGATTTAAGAATACTGGAGCAAACAAGAATTTATGATGTCAAAAGAACGGGCACCATCCCTGACTTACCGGACAGACCACTGCAGAGAAGGCTGAGCCCCTTCGACCTTCCCCACCCTGCCGACCGCAAAAGAATCCGCTATCACACTATAGCAAAACAGGAAGAGGTCGAGAATATCGATAATAACAACCCCCGGATCTTCACAGACGGAAGCAAGATCGAGGGCAAGGTGGGAGGGGCCATAACACTGTGGGAAGGAGAAAGGGAAAAACGAAAATCCGAGTTCCGCCTGGAAAACTATTGCAGTGTCTTTCAGGCTGAACTTTTTGCAATAGTTAGGGCACTGCAAATAATTAAGGAGTCGCCAGTATATAGGAGTGCGAATATTTTGAGCGACTCAATGTCCGCGCTTGAGGCAATATCCGACCCCGATGCTTTGCATCCATTAGTGGGAAGAATCCAAAAGTCAATCTCGGAGATCGAAGCCCGTGGAGGCACCATCAAAATGTACTGGGTCCGTGCACATCATGGAATCGCCGGGAATGAGCGCGCCGACGAACTGGCGAAACATGCTGCGCTGAAAAACCGACAAGCCGCCGCCTACGATGCCTTCCCTCTGTCCATGGCCAAACACCTCATCAGGAGCTCCACGCTGAAGGCTTGGCAAGAACGATACGAATCAGCGGAAACCGGAGCAGTTACCAAGTTGTTCTTCCCTGACATTAGAGAGGCATACAGAACGCTTTCGGGTCTGAGAGTGACGAACCTCAGGGCCCAACTCTTTACCGGACACGGAGGGTTTAGGTCATACTTGCACCGATTTAAAATTGCGGCGTCACCCCTCTGCGTCTGCGATAATTTCACCGAGGAGACAGTTCTACATATCGTTGTCGACTGCCCGAGATACGGCGCTCTTAGGTTTGACTGTGAAACCCGCATGGGACAAAGTATCACAGCTGATAGCATTTCACGCCTTATCAACGACGATGACCACCGCCCCACCTTTTTAGACTACTTGGAAGCCGTTACTCGTAAAACAGCTCATGCGAACGGCTCCACCGTAAAATAAAGCGAAATTAGACACCCACTCGCCTCTGACACAAAGCGGGTAATGCGGAATTTTTTCTTCAATTTATAATCTTAGTACTATTATTATTATTATTATTATTTTTAATACAATTATACAATTTCATTATTTGAGGAAAATTGTGGCAATGTAAAGAATGAAAATAAAGAATGAATTGTTATTTATTAAGTAACTGTTGTCTATTGTTAATATTGTTGATTGATTTTAAATTGTAGTAATTATTGTAGTAATGAATTGTGTAAGTATTTTAAATTGTGTAATTATTTTATTTTTAAAGTGTAATTTTATTGTGGAAAAAAAAAAAAAAAATAAGAGGT
>OU862898.1:55000-260000 GCA_917880725.1 Selenia dentaria
AACCTAACCTAACCTAACCTAACCTAACCTAACCTAACCTAACCTAACCTAACCTAACCTAACCTAACCTAACCTAACCTAACCTAACCTAACCTAACCTAACCTAACCTAACCTAACCTAACCTAACCTAACCTAACCTAACCTAACCTAACCTAACCTAACCTAACCTAACCTAACCTAACCTAACCTAACCTAACCTAACCTAACCTAACCTAACCTAACCTAACCTAACCTAACCTAACCTAACCTAACCTAACCTAACCTAACCTAACCTAACCTAACCTAACCTAACCTAACCTAACCTAACCTAACCTAACCTAACCTAACCTAACCTAACCTAACCTAACCTAACCTAACCTAACCTAACCTAACCTAACCTAACCTAACCTAACCTAACCTAACCTAACCTAACCTAACCTAACCTAACCTAACCTAACCTAACCTAACCTAACCTAACCTAACCTAACCTAACCTAACCTAACCTAACCTAACCTAACCTAACCTAACCTAACCTAACCTAACCTAACCTAACCTAACCTAACCTAACCTAACCTAACCTAACCTAACCTAACCTAACCTAACCTAACCTAACCTAACCTAACCTAACCTAACCTAACCTAACCTAACCTAACCTAACCTAACCTAACCTAACCTAACCTAACCTAACCTAACCTAACCTAACCTAACCTAACCTAACCTAACCTAACCTAACCTAACCTAACCTAACCTAACCTAACCTAACCTAACCTAACCTAACCTAACCTAACCAACCAGTCTCCTAACGGTCGGTAGAAGGCACAGAGTGGTTCAATTCGACGGCAACCCCTTGAATCCGGTTAAGGCGGCTGTGGTAGTTCTCGATCCTAACTTGGATATGTATGTAAATAATAATTATGTAACGCAAAATGTAGTAGGTGTAACCATAATAATAGGCGGACATAAAATCAAGTTTGTTAGTATATACATTCAGGGATCTGTAGAAATGGAGCCGCACCTACTAAAGATCTTACAGACTATAGAAGAGTCGGAAACAGTAGATTTCGTTATAGGTGGTGATATTAATGCCTCCAGTCCCTGGTGGGGTTGCGGAGTGGAAGACCCAAGGGGTGCAGCGTTTGTTGAAACTATAACACAAATTGAAGGCCATATCCTCAATGAAGGAAATGTAGAAACATTCTACAGATTTCGCGGAGATCGTATGCAATCGAGCATAGTTGACGTTACGGTATGCTCAACTGGACTGCTTCCAAAAATTAATAACTGGCACATTGACTTAAGTTTTATACACTCATCGGATCACAGAGCCGCCCGATTCAATATAAAATGGGACTCGACTGAACTACTAACAAGACAAACCACAAGGAAGTACAATACTAAAAAAGCTAATTGGGCAGCTTTTAAGGAGCACATACAAAATCAACTTGCCGACACCCGCGATGAAACGTGGTCACCAATAACACCGGACTCTTGTGACTTAATAGATAAAGCTATAGAAACTTATGTGGGATGTATACATAAGGCCTGTAAGCAAACAATCCCTTGCATTTCTCAGACCAAAAGTAAAGGCAAAACATGGTGGAATGACGAACTCAGAAAGCTCAAAAACAAACTGAACTCGTATCGTGCTAGAGTTAGAAATGCAAGACCGTCGAGGAAGCAACATGTGGTCGAGGAATACTTGCAGGTGAAAATGGAGTACATCGCTAAAATTCAACAAACCTCAACGAGCAGCTGGAAGGAGTATTGCACTGGGCAGAAACCGGAAGAACTGTGGACGAATGCGTATCGGATAGTCAGAAGCAGCACTAAGGCCCAAGTTGACTATTTGCTCAAATCTCCAACAGAAGGAAGGGTACTGACTGCCGACGAATCTCTACGGCTACTGGCAAACACTTTCTTCCCCGATGATGACGCATCAGTTGATGATCCACATCAAAAAAGAACTAGACGGGAAGTTAAAGAAGACAGAGACTCCTTAATATCTAGTGCGACAGAGCTGCGATACGACGTTTTCACAGCTGACGAAATAGAAACCGTGTTCGAGGGAATGAACCCTAACAAGGCACCAGGTAATGATGGACTTACGGCCGATATATGCCGTAGAGCATACTTGGCGGACCCAGTTAAGACTCTTGCCATCTTCAATAGGTGTCTTCATATTGGCTATTTTCCCAAGACGTGGAAGCTAGCTGTAATAAGGCTCATCCCCAAACCAGCAAAAGAACCAATGGATCCGAGGTCCTATCGGCCTATTGGGCTTATATCGGTGCTAGCTAAAATACTGGAAAGGCTGATCACAAATAGGCTACAGTGGCAATTGGGTAGTGAAAGCAAACTAAGTGCCAAGCAGTATGGTTTCACGCCACAAATTGGCGCCGAAGATGCCCTGTATGACGCACTTGCACGTATACGATGCGGTCTTGCAGAAAGGAAAATAGTGGTGGCACTATCGCTGGACATTCAAGGAGCATTTGACAATACCTGGTGGCCAGCGATACTGCGGCAACTGAAGCTTAAGAGTGTAGATGCTGCAATCCGTAGACTCTTTCACAGCTACCTGGAGGACAGAATGGTCGTGATGAAATATGCCGGCGCAGAAATAGTTAAAGATACCCAAAGAGGCTGTGTGCAAGGCTCAACCTGTGGACCTACACTGTGGAATGTACAACTGGATCCACTCCTGCAGACAGTTGAAGAAATGGGCATCCATATGCAGGCATTTGCCGACGACCTACTGATTATAGCCACAAGTCACAGTCCACAAATACTCGAAACCCAGGTAAACAATGTGCTAAACACGGTTCTTAAGTGGGGTAATGAGAATAAACTGAAGTTTGCTGCTCAAAAAACCCAAGCTATTGTAATTACTAGGAAGCTCAAATACGAAAAACCACAGTTCAGTATGGGCACAACACCAATTCCGTTAAGAGATCAACTTAAGGTGTTGGGCCTTATAATCGACACTAATCTTAACTTTCTAATGCACCTCGATGCAATGCACCAGAAATTATGTAATATATACAAATTGATAGCTAGAGCAGCAAAGGCGCAGTGGGGGCTCAATGCCGAGATTATCAGGACTATTTACTTAGCAGCCATAGAACCCACGGTGTTATATGCGGCAGGAGCGTGGGGCATAGTGGCAGAGAGGGAATATGCCAAAAAGAGATTGGACCAGATAACAAGGCAATTTGCCATTAAGATAGCTAAGGGCCACAGGACCATCTCCCTCATATCTGCAGTAACTCTAGCAAGAATCCTCCCTCTGGATTTAAGAGTTTATGAAAGACTGCAAATCTCTAGAGTGAAGCATGAAGGAACTATCCCACAATTACCCGATGACAGAAAACTTCAGGTTAACATCAGCCCCTTCAACTTGCCCCATCCAGCTAAGAGAGAGCGATATGTATACAAAACTGTAGAGACGGAAACAGAAATTGAAAATATTGGCAACATGCATCCCAAACTTTATACGGATGGAAGCAAAATCGACGGTAAAGTGGGGGGTGCTGTAACTCTATGGGAAAACAATCAAGAAAGAAGGAAGGTCTCTTTCAGACTCGAGAGCTTCTGCTCGGTCTTCCAGGCGGAGCTTGTGGCGATAGTGAAAGCTCTTGAAATGATCATCCATAAACCATACAGAGGAGCAGCTATATTGAGTGACTCTAGGTCTTCTCTTGACTGCTTAGTAAACCCTAGCACCCTCCACCCATTGGCAAGCAGAGCAAGATCACTTCTGACTGAAGCTAATGTAAAGGGTGTGACAGTGGAACTGTTCTGGGTAAGGGCTCATATAGGCATACCAGGCAATGAAAGGGCGGACGAGCTGGCTAAGCACGCGGCGAAAAATAACAAACAAGCACCTGTATACAACGCTTTCCCCATAACTTTTGCCAAGCACTTAATCAGGGCATCAACCCTTGAAAAATGGCAATACCGTTTTGACATGGCAGACACTGGGGCAATAACGAAACTGTTTTTTCCTAGAGTTAACGTATCGTATAAGGTACTCTCTGGTCTGAAAATAACAAACCTCAGGGCTCAATTGTTTACTGGTCACGGGGGCTTTAAAGAGTATCTACACCGATTTAAGCTAGCCCCGTCACCAACATGTATCTGTGACGGACAAAGTATAGAAAATGTTGTACACATTTTGGTAGATTGCCCAAGGTTTGCGGTTCCTAGAATGGACCTAGAGGCAAAAACAGATATGACCCTTAACGCGAACACATTCTCTCTTTTTATGTATGACGACAACCACCGTTTACCCTTCCTTGAATATGCCGAGGCAGTAACGCTCAGAGCAGCAAGAGCCAACGGCTCAACTGTCACATAAAAGTTTAGGAAAATAGCTTTTTTACTCCCGACGGATATTAACTGCTATCTGTTTTAAAAGCAACCAAACAATTATTTTACAATTATTTTACAATTATTTTACAATTATTTTACAATTATTTCACAATTATTTTACAATTATCTTACAATTATTTTATTTATTTTGCCCTGATATTATATCTTATTTTAAATGAATTATCTGAATTAATATTTAATGGTTACCATTATTTATCGGCGATGGGTAACATTTTTAAAGAATGTGGGAAGGCAGAAGAAAGATTAATTGTTAATATGCTTTATTTATTGTACAGCAAAAACGGATCATATACCACAGATATGCCCAATCCACGCTGTAAATCATGTATCTGTTGACAATTCATGACACCCGCAGTTATTTATTTTTGCCTGATAGTTTCTATTGGTTCTGGCCTGATACCTAAATACAATTAAATGAATTGTTCTGAGTGGACGGCTAAACGATTTACTCGGACTCTACTCTGGACGCTTATTGTTATGATAGTGTGAATGGCAGTGAAAAATCTTAACTGTAAAATTGTAATCTGTTTTATTGAACAGTACAACTGACTTTATACCCTAGCTATATCCAGTCCACACTGTAAATTACATTGTAAGCGGAATGTCATGCTTGTAACATGGGGACTTAAATTTAATTAATTAACATTCAGTATGATCGAATATGTATATTATAGTAGTAACACTCCCTGGTACATAAATAAATAATAGTTCCGGTCATGAGATAAAACCAGCAAATAATGTGATAAGGTATAAGAATTAATAAGGGTATAATATAAACAAATGTATGTAATCAAATGGTCAATAAAAGAAATGCTGATTTGAGTAGGTGATTGAAGGCATTATTATTAATAATATTACTATTACTGTTATATTGATTATTGTTATTGCTTAATTAAGCATGTATTTTCACTCTACATTACACTGTGATTATTGATATTGTTTTGACCTGTAATAAAATTATTGTTAAAACATGATTAAATAATAGCTAAATTAAACCAATTATTAATTGTAATAAATATTAAATAAAAATCTTCAGGGTCATTCAAGTTAATGTCTTAACTTAGCATATGACAGAGCTCATTATATCTTACTGATTTTACTGATAGGCTGTTAACATAGTATAACAGATAACCTAGATTTGATATGTATAATTCTAATAAATTTCCTAACTAATAACACCTCTTGAAGAAGGGTAAATCTTCAGTAGGTAGCATTGTACAGTATTGTTTATGTAACAATAAAGTAGTTTTAGAGAGTCTATATATAATAGTTTATGTTTAGTACAGAAAGTAAATCACATATCAAATGTGACTTATAGAATTTCTGGTGCATGCTTTGGTGAAGGCGCTTGCTCCACCTGCTAGATCAGGTGTAACTAAGGATGCCAACACACGCATGTTAGACAGTTATTTAGTTCTAGTTTAATAATTCATTAGTTTAGTTTTAGTTAGTAGTCTTAGTATAAGTTAGAATAAGTCTTTTGAATTGTAACCTACGGGTGGGAAGAGTGAACGAAGCACCCCTGCGTAATCAATTTAGGGGTAGTGGAATCTCTCCCCACCAATAGGAATAATTATCTAAATTGTAACAGATGTCATTAATAAAGAGTTTTCAAGGGTACTCCACATTAAATAGGAGTAGGTTAGCTCGCGGGCCGGGGCAATGCGCCCCCGGACATAAAAAAAAAAAAAAAAAAAAAAAAAAAAACCTAACCTAACCTAACCTAACCTAACCTAACCTAACCTAACCTAACCTAACCTAACCTAACCTAACCTAACCTAACCTAACCTAACCTAACCTAACCTAACCTAACCTAACCTAACCTAACCTAACCTAACCTAACCTAACCTAACCTAACCTAACCTAACCTAACCTAACCTAACCTAACCTAACCTAACCTAACCTAACCTAACCTAACCTAACCTAACCTAACCTAACCTAACCTAACCTAACCTAACCTAACCTAACCTAACCTAACCTAACCTAACCTAACCTAACCTAACCTAACCTAACCTAACCTAACCTAACCTAACCTAACCTAACCTAACCTAACCTAACCTAACCTAACCTAACCTAACCTAACCTAACCTAACCTAACCTAACCTAACCTAACCTAACCTAACCTAACCTAACCTAACCTAACCTAACCTAACCTAACCTAACCTAACCTAACCTAACCTAACCTAACCTAACCTAACCTAACCTAACCTAACCTAACCTAACCTAACCTAACCTAACCTAACCTAACCTAACCTAACCTAACCTAACCTAACCTAACCTAACCTAACCTAACCTAACCTAACCTAACCTAACCTAACCTAACCTAACCTAACCTAACCTAACCTAACCTAACCTAACCTAACCTAACCTAACCTAACCTAACCTAACCTAACCTAACCTAACCTAACCTAACCTAACCTAACCTAACCTAACCTAACCTAACCTAACCTAACCTAACCTAACCTAACCTAACCTAACCTAACCTAACCTAACCTAACCTAACCTAACCTAACCTAACCTAACCTAACCTAACCTAACCTAACCTAACCTAACCTAACCTAACCTAACCTAACCTAACCTAACCTAACCTAACCTAACCTAACCTAACCTAACCTAACCTAACCTAACCTAACCTAACCTAACCTAACCTAACCTAACCTAACCTAACCTAACCTAACCTAACCTAACCTAACCTAACCTAACCTAACCTAACCTAACCTAACCTAACCTAACCTAACCTAACCTAACCTAACCTAACCTAACCTAACCTAACCTAACCTAACCTAACCTAACCTAACCTAACCTAACCTAACCTAACCTAACCTAACCTAACCTAACCTAACCTAACCTAACCTAACCTAACCTAACCTAACCTAACCTAACCTAACCTAACCTAACCTAACCTAACCTAACCTAACCTAACCTAACCTAACCTAACCTAACCTAACCTAACCTAACCTAACCTAACCTAACCTAACCTAACCTAACCTAACCTAACCTAACCTAACCTAACCTAACCTAACCTAACCTAACCTAACCTAACCTAACCTAACCTAACCTAACCTAACCTAACCTAACCTAACCTAACCTAACCTAACCTAACCTAACCTAACCTAACCTAACCTAACCTAACCTAACCTAACCTAACCTAACCTAACCTAACCTAACCTAACCTAACCTAACCTAACCTAACCTAACCTAACCTAACCTAACCTAACCTAACCTAACCTAACCTAACCTAACCTAACCTAACCTAACCTAACCTAACCTAACCTAACCTAACCTAACCTAACCTAACCTAACCTAACCTAACCTAACCTAACCTAACCTAACCTAACCTAACCTAACCTAACCTAACCTAACCTAACCTAACCTAACCTGACCTAACCTAACCTAACCTAACCTAACCTAACCTAACCTAACCTAACCTAACCTAACCTAACCTAACCTAACCTAACCTAACCTAACCTAACCTAACCTAACCTAACCTAACCTAACCTAACCTAACCTAACCTAACCTAACCTAACCTAACCTAACCTAACCTAACCTAACCTAACCTAACCTAACCTAACCTAACCTAACCTAACCTAACCTAACCTAACCTAACCTAACCTAACCTAACCTAACCTAACCTAACCTAACCTAACCTAACCTAACCTAACCTAACCTAACCTAACCTAACCTAACCTAACCTAACCTAACCTAACCTAACCTAACCTAACCTAACCTAACCTAACCTAACCTAACCTAACCTAACCTAACCTAACCTAACCTAACCTAACCTAACCTAACCTAACCTAACCTAACCTAACCTAACCTAACCTAACCTAACCTAACCTAACCTAACCTAACCTAACCTAACCTAACCTAACCTAACCTAACCTAACCTAACCTAACCTAACCTAACCTAACCTAACCTAACCTAACCTAACCTAACCTAACCTAACCTAACCTAACCTAACCTAACCTAACCTAACCTAACCTAACCTAACCTAACCTAACCTAACCTAACCTAACCTAACCTAACCTAACCTAACCTAACCTAACCTAACCTAACCTAACCTAACCTAACCTAACCTAACCTAACCTAACCTAACCTAACCTAACCTAACCTAACCTAACCTAACCTAACCTAACCTAACCTAACCTAACCTAACCTAACCTAACCTAACCTAACCTAACCTAACCTAACCTAACCTAACCTAACCTAACCTAACCTAACCTAACCTAACCTAACCTAACCTAACCTAACCTAACCTAACCTAACCTAACCTAACCTAACCTAACCTAACCTAACCTAACCTAACCTAACCTAACCTAACCTAACCTAACCTAACCTAACCTAACCTAACCTAACCTAACCTAACCTAACCTAACCTAACCTAACCTAACCTAACCTAACCTAACCTAACCTAACCTAACCTAACCTAACCTAACCTAACCTAACCTAACCTAACCTAACCTAACCTAACCTAACCTAACCTAACCTAACCTAACCTAACCTAACCTAACCTAACCTAACCTAACCTAACCTAACCTAACCTAACCTAACCTAACCTAACCTAACCTAACCTAACCTAACCTAACCTAACCTAACCTAACCTAACCTAACCTAACCTAACCTAACCTAACCTAACCTAACCTAACCTAACCTAACCTAACCTAACCTAACCTAACCTAACCTAACCTAACCTAACCTAACCTAACCTAACCTAACCTAACCTAACCTAACCTAACCTAACCTAACCTAACCTAACCTAACCTAACCTAACCTAACCTAACCTAACCTAACCTAACCTAACCTAACCTAACCTAACCTAACCTAACCTAACCTAACCTAACCTAACCTAACCTAACCTAACCTAACCTAACCTAACCTAACCTAACCTAACCTAACCTAACCTAACCTAACCTAACCTAACCTAACCTAACCTAACCTAACCTAACCTAACCTAACCTAACCTAACCTAACCTAACCTAACCTAACCTAACCTAACCTAACCTAACCTAACCTAACCTAACCTAACCTAACCTAACCTAACCTAACCTAACCTAACCTAACCTAACCTAACCTAACCTAACCTAACCTAACCTAACCTAACCTAACCTAACCTAACCTAACCTAACCTAACCTAACCTAACCTAACCTAACCTAACCTAACCTAACCTAACCTAACCTAACCTAACCTAACCTAACCTAACCTAACCTAACCTAACCTAACCTAACCTAACCTAACCTAACCTAACCTAACCTAACCTAACCTAACCTAACCTAACCTAACCTAACCTAACCTAACCTAACCTAACCTAACCTAACCTAACCTAACCTAACCTAACCTAACCTAACCTAACCTAACCTAACCTAACCTAACCTAACCTAACCTAACCTAACCTAACCTAACCTAACCTAACCTAACCTAACCTAACCTAACCTAACCTAACCTAACCTAACCTAACCTAACCTAACCTAACCTAACCTAACCTAACCTAACCTAACCAGTCGCGTCCCATCCACGGCCGAAGACGCTCACTTTCAAGGTTGCTCCGCGCGGAAAAAATCTTCAAAAATACGGAAAAGTGGTATTTTTCGACAGTTAGTACGCGTGTGATACACCAAAAGTTGCGCAAAATTGCGGCGCATACGATAGTATCAAAAGAAAAGTGAAAAGTGTTTTCTCCAATTTTTTACGAGTGAAAAAGTGAAAATTTTGCAAAAGTTAAAATTAAAAGTGAAACGCTGCCCAAACCAAAGCGGCGACATACCAGTTTTTTATCACCCCTGGAAGGGCATCCAGGAGCCCCACACCCCTGCAACTTTTTTGGATTTTTTCCGCGCACCCGCGCGGAATAAAAGCCAAAAAAACAAATACCACGTGGCCACGTGGTCGGTGAACCAGAGGCGCGCGGTGAAGACCAACTACGGGGCCGGAGGGGCCCTGAGCAGCAAAGCACGGGGACACCTTCAGGGAACCGAAATTACAAGTAATTTGGCTGAAATTAATATTACAAACTTAGGTGCAGTTTGTGTTTTTAATAGAACATTAATTAAAAAATATTTTCAGCGATAACACATCCTTAAAAAATTACCATATATAGAACGTGTTTAGGTTAGTCTTCCCACAAAAATTTGGATTTTTAGTTTTAGAAACTTTGTCACAATAATTTATTTTCTAAATTTTCCAACTTCCATAACTTGGTTTTAGTCATATCTCGGAAACGGTGGGTCTGGGGTGAAATTTGACGGCAGCCAATAAATACACACATATGTGTGTATTTATAGATTAGCAGCTTGTATTTGACAGGACCCCCCCCCACTTTCAACTTTTTCCCCCACATTAAAAAATTTTTTACTAATCTTTTTGTAATTCTGTATACAGTACCTCAAATAAAATTATATCTAAGTGTTAGCATTAAGGACAAATGTTTGGATCAATCCTGAAAGAAATCCTGAAAACCAAAACTTTTTGCGGTTGAACTAAAATCTTAAAAATTTTTGAACTTAAAAATATTCAAAATTTTCTACCAAAACTTTTTAAAAAACACATTTATTAAATATCGTGGTTTAAGCTTATTCTAAATTCAGTAACTTTAGATTTTTTGAAAGCACCCTTCCTAGTATATTTAAATTGAAATATAGTACTAAAAATATTTCAACCGCAAAATAGACACAGTAAGTTGGTTTTGTGAATAACACAAAAACGGTGCGTCGGAGGTCAAATTTGACGGTGGCCAGTAAATACACACGTACGTGTGTATTTACTAGTGTTGTAGACCTAGGTTGACAGGACCTCCCCCCACCCCCAACTTTTCTCCATTTTTCAAAAATTTTTTGTAAAATTTGAAATTTTTTGCCAACTTTTATAACATAAATAGAACGTTAGTTTAAGGAATTGAAACGCAGCACTGACGCTATTTTGACTACCTTGTTAAAGCTGTATGTTAGTATTTAAGGAAACCCTACAACTAAGTAAGACACTTGTAATGTTCGAACTCAAACTGGTTTAATATAAGTTGGGATCGGTTCTTTGACGCACTGGGCTATTTTTAGCATAAACTTAGTGACTCTCAAATCGTGAGATAATCGACTCTTATATTTATTTATTTATCCTGTATTTACAACTTTTACAAACCTACTTCTATTTTATTTTATTATTTACAACTGACGAATTAAAAGCGAGCAATGTTCCATACACCGTCAAAACCCGAGGACCAGACCCTGCAGAAGACAAGCTCAGAAAAACCTGGACCGACACATCCAACGGGTGTGAGGAAAAGTATAGGAGAATGGGAATCGGGGCAAACAGTCGAAAAGAAAGTATCACCTCTTGCAGACAAGACTTTCATGGTTGGCCCCCAGAAACAGGTCAAACCGACAACCTCAACCCGCGCGCCTTTGGTGGAGGTGACGGTGAGCCCACCACCAACGCAGCAGCGGTGGAAAAGCACCGATAGGGTGGCTGAGGCAAGAGCCTGCGTAAATAAGGCTAAGTTGAACCTCAGTAATTCTAGGAATTTAAAATCTGACATAAAAGCGGAAGTGATACAGGCGATTGACAGGCTTTTTCAATTGGTAAAAGAAGCGGACAAAATTAAGAGCACCGAAAAGAATGTGGTGGCGATAGAGGACAGGAAAGAAAGCGAAGAACGGCTGAGGATTAGAATACATGAAGATGAATTAACGAAGAAATTGGATGAGCACATGAAGATGATAAAAGAAAACACGGAAAAAATGGGAGAGCTGAAAGAAATGATGGACAAAAGGACCTACGCGAGCGCAGTGGCAGCGCCGGCTGCAAAACATTTCTCAGACCGAGCAGCTTTGCACTCCGTAGTGGTAAGCGGGAAGGATGAGACTGAGACAGGAGAGGAAGTATTAGATAGGATAAGAAAGGTGATGAATGCAAAGGAAGGAGGAGTGGAAGTAGAAAGAATCAGGAAAGCAAGAGATAGTAAGATTATTATAGGATGCAGAACGAAAGAAGAGAGAGAGAAAGTAAAAAAGAAGTTGAGTATGACAGATGATTTAAAAGTGCAAGAAATAAAAAATAAGGACCCTCTGGTAATCCTCAAGGACGTGTTACAAAGCAACGATAATGTCGAAGTGCTGCGAGCCCTGAGGAACCAAAATCAGGGAATATTCTCACGAATAGAAAAGGATGAAGATAGAGTAGAGGTGCTTTTTAGAAAGCGTGCAAGAAACCCCCACACGAGCCATATTGTATTAAGAGTGTCCCCGAAATTGTGGCAGAGGCTAGTGGAAGCAGAGGCAGTCCACATAGACCTGCAAAGGGTTAGAGTGGAGGACCAGTCACCGCTGGTCCAATGCTCGATGTGCCTAGGCTATGGGCACGGAAAGCGCTTCTGCACAGAAACCGTGGAAAGATGCTGTCACTGTGGAGGGCCACATCTGAAATCGAAATGCGAAGTGTGGCTAGCCGCTGAACCGCCCACATGTACGAACTGCGTTCGCGCAAAATGTGATAAAAACAACCACAGCGCGTTCAGCCAGGAGTGCCCGGTCAGGAGGAAGTGGGAGACACTGGCCAGGGCCACAATAGCGTATTGCTAAGGTGGCCCCAAATGCATTACCCGTAATTAAAAAGTACACAATAGCTCAGGCAAACCTTCAGCGAAAGCAGCAAGCCACCATCGACATCCTCATGAAGGCATCAAAATCCAAGATGCTATGTGCATTGCTCCAGGAGCCCTACGTGGGAGGGATACGGAAAATGAAGAGCTACAACGGTATCCGAATCTTCCAAAGCGCAGACCAACAAGAGGAAACGGTGAAGGCAGCAATAGCCGTATTCGACAGCGACATAGAGGTGGTACAATACCCGGAACTAACCACAGCCAATGTAGTTGTCATCGGCTTAAAGACATGCGCGTGGGAAACCGTTGTAGTCTCCTATTACATGGAACCTAAGCCCAAACCCATAGGGCCATACCTGGAGCAAATAAAATGTATAGTGGAACGCTTTGGACGTCGAGTAATCCTTGGTGGCGACGCAAACGCAAAAAGTGTATGGTGGGGAAGTATGGAAGAGGATGAAAGAGGTGAGGAAATGGCAGGAATGTTAGAGGAAATGAATGTGCAGGTTTTGAATCACGGGGACATACCGACTTTTGACACGGTACGAGGTGGGAAGTCGTATTCGAGTTTTGTGGACGTCACGGCATGCACATCGGATATCTGCGAGTATGTCAAGGATTGGAGAGTCGAGGAAGGTATGACTTGCTCGGATCACAATACCATCCTGTTTGACATAAGCCTAAGGAAGCTCAAAGGCATCAATATAAATAGGACTACAAGAAAATTTAATACCAAGAAAGCAAACTGGCCCCTCTTTCACGTGAAAATGGGACAGTTACTAGAAGATAGAAAACTAAATTTAATAGAAATAGATAAAATAGATAATATAGTAACATTAGAAGCAGTCATTTCAACCTTTATACAAATAATTATCTTGGCGAGTAACAAAAGTATTCCTATAATAAATAATAAAAAGGTACTTACCATTCCATGGTGGACGAAGGAGCTCGAAAACCTCAGACAGGACGCGAATACAAAGCGAAGAAGGATCCGATGTGCAGCGCTGGTGCGGAAGCAAAAGGTGATTAGTGAGTACCTGGAAGCAAAAGAGAAGTATGAATGTGAGGCCGTAAGGAGACAGATTGAAAGTTGGAAGGAATTTTGTGGAAAGCAAGACAGGGAAGGATTATGGGAAGGGATATATAGAGTGATGAGGAGGACTGAAAGGAGACTGGATGATGTGCCGCTAGTAAAAGAAGGAAGAGTGTTGTCAGCAAGAGAATCTGCCGAACTGTTGGCAAAAACCTTTTTCCCGGCAGACAGCGAAGAAGGGGAAAGCGACGATCATAAAAGCACTAGGACTAAAGCAGAAAAGATAAACGAGTTGGATCATGGTGAGCATGATCCACCATTTACTCTGGCTGAGCTCACAGTAGCGAAATCAAGCTTCAACCCCAAAAAGGCACCAGGAGAAGACGGACTAACCTCGGACATCTGTATAAACGCCATTGATGAAAACCCAAGACTTTACCTAGCACTGGCAAACAAATGCCTAGAGTTAGGGCACTTCCCGGTAGCCTGGAAGGAAGCGGTCGTAGTTGCTTTGAGGAAACCCGGAAAAGACAACTACGCAGAACCAAAATCTTACAGGCCCATCGGGCTGTTGCCGGTGCTAGGGAAGGTCTTGGAGAAAATGTTAATCAACAGGCTCAAATGGCATGTAATTCCAAAACTGTGCCCCAAACAATATGGGTTTATGCCACAAAAGAGCACCGAGGACTCCCTCTATGTCCTAGTGAACCATGTCCGTGACAAACTAAAGGCAAAAAAGCTAGTAGCAATGGTATCGCTTGACATAGAGGGAGCATTCGACAGTGCGTGGTGGCCCGCCATAAGGGTTCGACTGGCCGAAGAGGGATGCCCGATAAACATCAGAAGGCTGATCGATAGTTACCTGCAGGACAGATCCGTCAAAGTGAGGTACGCCGGGGAGGAGAGCAAAACAAACACCAACAAGGGATGTGTGCAAGGCTCCATAGGAGGACCGATTCTCTGGAATTTACTTATTGACGACTTGCTCAAGGGATTAGAAATTAGAGGCGACTACTGCCAAGCATTTGCCGACGATGTGGTCCTGCTATTTGAAGGAGAAACAGCGATGGAGGTCCAACGCCACGCAAACGAAACGCTCGCGTTTGTCCAGGAGTGGGGTGTCAGATTTAAGCTCAAATTCGCACCGCACAAAACAAAAGCGATGATTATAACGCGGAAACTTAAGCATGACACCCCCCTCCTGAGCATGGGAGGCGTCCGCATCGAAATGGTGAAGGAGGTGAAAATACTAGGGCTCACCATCGATAGCGGGCTAACCTTCAACGACCACGTGGCAAATGTATGTAAAAAAGCGCTGGGACTATACCGACAACTCGCAAGAACAGCTAGAGTTAGTTGGGGTCTACATCCGGAAATAGTTAGGACCATATATACGGCCGTTGTAGAACCGGTGGTGCTGTACGCAGCAAGTGTCTGGGCTCCAGCTACTGACAAAATTGGGGTACAGAAGCGCTTAAACGCTATTCAGCGGGGATTCGCCCAGAAGCTGTGCAAGGCCTACCGCACCGTCTCCCTAAACTCGGCACTACTATTGGCCGGGATACTGCCTCTCGACCTCAGAGTGCAAGAAGCAGCCGCATTGTACGAGGCAAAGAGAGGAGTCTCCCGGTCAATATTAGGAGACAGGGAGATGGAACGCTTGGAGCCCTACGCTAATGTACCCCATCCCGCCAAACATATGTGCCTAGAGTTCATGTGCCTGTCGAATGAGACGGAAATAGACGCACATAAATCGCAGGACGTGCGGATATTCACGGACGGCAGCAAAATTGAAGGTAAAGTCGGAGCGGCTCTATCACTCTGGAGTGAAGATGCCGAAACAAAAAACCGAAAATTTATGCTGTCGTCCCATTGCACCGTATACCAGGCAGAGCTCCTGGCCATATGTGAGGCCACGAAAATCGTAGCAAAAAGCACAAAATTGACATTTGGAATCTACAGTGATTCCAGATCAGCCTTGGAAACTGTAGTAAACAGCCAGGCTCTGCACCCCTTGGCAGTAGAGACGCGTAGGGAGCTGAAAGTGATCGCGCAACAGGGCAAAACATGTCGACTGTTCTGGGTGAAAGCGCATGCGGGGCTCAGGGAGAACGAGCGCGCCGACGAGCTCGCGAAGGAAGCAGCACTCAGGAGCAGAAAAACGCCAGATTACGACTACACTCCTGTTTCATTTGTCAAGCGGGAGATCCGAAAGGACTCGCTCGACAAATGGAACAGAAGATATCAAATAGGCGAAACAGCCGGCGTTACAAAAATGTTTTTCCCGTGCGCGATAACTGCCTACAAAACAATAAAAAATATTGAAATAACAGGTACCCTGACACAGTTGTTGACTGGACATGGTGGGTTCTCGGAATACTTGCACCGTTTTAAGTGTAAAGAGAACCCATCATGCCCATGTGAGCCCAGTGCGCTTGAGACAGTGGAGCACATCATTCTTGAGTGTCCCATATATATTAAGGACCGTTTTGAGTTTGAACAAAGATTAGAAATTGAATTGAAAAGGGAAAGTTTGAACGCTATGTTATTTGATAAGAAATTTAGAAATAGTATGTTAGAATATTGTCTTAAAATAGTAAATAGAGTAATAAAAAGAAATAAAAATAGTAATATATAATGAATGTTATATATATTTGTATAATATATATAAACAGCATTAGCAAAATAGCAAATAAAATGTATTAGAAATAAGCAATAGGTAAACTAGTATTAAGAAATCAATAAGAAAATTAAAAATTGTGTATGAATATAGAAATAGTAATATATAATGAGCGTTATATATATTTGTTTAATATATATAAACAGCATTAGATAAGTAGCAAATAAGATGTATTAGAAATAAGTAATATGCAAACTAGTATTAAGTAATCAATAAGAAAATTGTGTATGAATAGCTATGAAAATAAAAGAAACCCCACGTCGTTATCCCTATTTGTAAAAGAACATTTAGAAAATGCTGGCATCCCACCAGTAAAAGGAATGAAAGGAAAGATTAATGAAAGAAAGATAAAGTATGCAGAAAGGAAGTGCGATGAAAGAAAGAGCAGAAAAGGTCTCTGACTATGTCAGAGGATAGGTGTAGGCTAGCTCGCGGGCCGGGGCATTGCGCCCCCGGACAGGGAATAAAAAAAAAAAAAAAAAAAAAAAAAAACCTAACCTAACCTAACCTAACCTAACCTAACCTAACCTAACCTAACCTAACCTAACCTAACCTAACCTAACCTAACCTAACCTAACCTAACCTAACCTAACCTAACCTAACCTAACCTAACCTAACCTAACCTAACCTAACCTAACCTAACCTAACCTAACCTAACCTAACCTAACCTAACCTAACCTAACCTAACCTAACCTAACCTAACCTAACCTAACCTAACCTAACCTAACCTAACCTAACCTAACCTAACCTAACCTAACCTAAGCTAACCTAACCTAACCTAACCTAACCTAACCGGAGAAAAAACGAAAGTTTCAAATTAGTCTCAGACCAGTGTATGATACGTCCTTAGACGCGTCTGCAGCTCAGCTCCGCTATCCTGCAACAAAAAAGGGACACGTTAGTACAAAAAATTTACACCCGATAGCAAAAAACCTGAAAAATTTCAATTTTACAGTACAAATTTCATTAATTTGGTTATAAAGTCACCTGACCTACGAGTTCTGGTCGTTTTTTGCATTCATACGTGTGGGCGCTGCACCCGTGATCGTCACCGCGAAAACAGCACGCGGAAATACCTAGGGACTTGGAAGATATAAAAACTCAAAGCTTCATATAGTACCCGTATAAAATCCACCTTAGCGCAGGTACTCCTCCATACTTTGAGAAAAAACGAAAGTTTCAAATTAGTCTCAGACCAGTGTATGATACGTCCTTAGACGCGTCTGCAGCTCAGCTCCGCTATCCTGCAACAAAAAAGGGACACGTTAGTACAAAAAATTTACACCCGATAGCAAAAAACCTGAAAAATTTCAATTTTACAGTACAAATTTCATTAATTTGGTTATAAAGTCACCTGACCTACGAGTTCTGGTCGTTTTTTGCATTCATACGTGTGGGCGCTGCACCCGTGATCGTCACCGCGAAAACAGCACGCGAAAATACCTAGGGACTTGGAAGATATAAAAACTCAAAAAACTCAAAGCTTCATATAGTACCCGTATAAAATCCACCTTAGCGCTGGTATTCCGCCATACATTGACGAAATACGAAAGTTTCAAATTAGTCTCAGTCTTAGTCTCAGTCGCATTTGTCATAGAGATAGCATAGAGTATTATACATCAAAAGTTTCGTCTCCGCCTGCACAAGACGAACCTGTAACAAAAATAGACACGGTTAATACATTTTTATATACCCGACGGTAAAAAACTGGTTTTTGCTTTAAAGTTATACTAGATCTGGAGAAAAAACCCGATAGAAAAACTTTTTGTTACTTTTGTAACTTTTCATAATTTTCCTGGATAGGCGCAAGCATAGGGGCTCTGATTAAATTAATTATAAAATTTATAGAGTGACGTTACTCCCACAATTTGGGCTATAAATATATCTACTTTTTGTTAATTATATTTTTTTACTTATTATTTTATTTTTAAATTTTTGACCTTCACGATAGTGAAAAACAGACTATTGCACAGGTTGTGCCTGACCTTAAGTCACCTTATTGGATGATTTTTATACGTTCTTCTGACGTTCGTGGCTAAATAGAAGCACCTGACATCACTTTTGTGAACAATTTTATTATTACGCAGTATTATTTCTACTGATATTTTACCCCAACATTTATGATATTAGACATATCATATACAACTTATACAACAAATTTTGCTAAATCCGAATATCGTTTGATTCATTTTATGTTGAATTTTTCACTTAACTATTGATTAAATTTTGGGTTAGGTTGACTTTATTTGTTCCTTTGCCGAGATGTTTGCCGCCGTACACACACCGGTCAAAAAGGCCAACGACGATGGAAGCGTACAACACCCTCAGAAATCCCCACTTCTAATAGAACTGGCAGGCCCATCCAAAGAAGTGGGCGAACAGGCGATGACCTCCAACGTGAGGCGGAGCGTAGGAGAGTGGGAGGAAGTGAAGAAGAGAAGGTCGACCTCCCAACAACCCAAAAGCCCGACTCCACCGAGGAGGACAGCTCCGATGGTACTGCCCAAACAAAAACCGACGACTCTGCCTTCACAGGAAGGCAAGACGGTAGGACGCAGGCCACCAATGGATACCCCTGGAAGCCCGCCTAAATGGCAGAAATTCCCTACCAGAGCAGCGGAGGCAAAAGCCTGCCTCATGAAAGCCAAGACCAACCTCGAACTCTCGAGAAACTTGCGGACCGACATTAAGTCAAACGTCATCCAGGCCATAGACCGATTGTTCGAGTTGGTTAAGGAATCAGAGGCCAGGCAGGCCCACGAAAAGATCCCTGCAGCGAAACAAAGCACAGGAAAGAGGGAAGAAGAGAACCAAACAGAAAGCCAAAGCCAAGGAAAATATGGGGATGAAGACCTTAAGAGACAGATGGAAGAACACAGCAAACTGTTGAGAGAAAACACTGAAAAGATGGATAGCCTAAAGCAGGCGATGGAAAAGCAGAAGGAGTTCTTTGAAGGAACCACATATGCCGCTGCAGTGGCGGGCCCCCCTCGGAGGCAACCCTACGAGCATGCCGCTCTGCACTCCGTAGTGGTTTCTTCAAAGGATGAGAAGGAAACAGGAGAGGAAGTTCTCAGCAGGATAAGAGAAGCTGTAAACGCCATAGAAGGAGGAATAAAGGTCGATAGGGTGAGAAAGGCGAAAGACGGGAAAATTATAGTGGGATGCAGGACCGAAGGGGAAAGACAAAAGGTCAAGGAAAGGCTCAAGAAAGCAGAAGAGCATCTCAATGTCGAGGAGATGAAAAATAAAGACCCTCTTTTGATCCTCAGAGACGTTCTACAGTTTCACAGTGATGAAGACATCACAAACGCTCTGAGGAAACAAAATGGAAACATGTTCAAAAACCTCGACAAGCAGGACAACAGGATGGAGATTCGCTACAGAAGAAAGGCTAGAAACCCCCATATGTGCCATGTCGTCTTAAAAGTTTCCCCTAAAATCTGGAACTTGATGATAGAGGCAGGAGAAGCCCACATAGATCTCCAAAGGGTTAAAATAGCGGACCAATCACCTCTGATCCAGTGCTCTCTCTGTTTAGGATACGGCCATGGCCGTCGCCAATGCAGAGAAAGCATTGAGAAGTGCAGTCATTGCGGTGGCCCGCACATGAGAGCCGACTGCGCGGACTGGCTCAGCAATTTGGCTCCATCCTGTTGTAATTGCAGGCAAGCAAAACTTGACTCTACGGAGCATAATGCTTTCAGCCCAGAATGTGCCGTGAGAAGGAAGTGGGATGCAATGGCACGAGCCTCCGTGGCCTATTGCTAAGGGCTCCACTAACGCAAACCATGTAGCAAACCCCACCAGCGAAAAGCCGTATCGCGCTCTACAAGTAAATCTCCAAAGGATGGAAACAGCAACGAATGAGCTGATGATAGAAGCCGAGAAAAGAAAGGTTGCTTTTGCACTGCTCCAGGAGCCATACGTGGGCAGGGTCAAGAGGGTGAAAGGTTACAGAGGAGCCAGGATCTACCAGAGCACCGAGCAGGGAGACGGACACGTCAAAGCGGCGATAGCCGTCTTCGATCCCGACCTGGACGTCGAACAGTACCCGAAACTCACCACGAACAACATCGTGGTGATAAAGATCCGGACCAGTGCCTGGCAGATCACTGCTGTTTCCTTTTACTTTGAACCGACCCAGCCCATAGAGCCATACCTGGAGCAGATCAAAATGATTGTGCAGGAGCTCGGACCGGCAAAAATCGTCATCGGCGGAGATGCCAACGCGAAGAGTACCTGGTGGGGTAGCAACATAGTGGATGGCAGGGGAGAGGACATGTCAGGTGCCCTCGAAGAATTAAATATGCAGGTACTGAATCAAGGAGACACACCCACCTTCGACACAATTAGGGGAGGCATCTCCTACACGAGCCATCCCGACGTAACAGCCTGCTCAATCGATATGCTGCACCTGATTGATGGTTGGCGGGTGCTGGACGATCTCACGCACTCGGATCACAACGGCATAATCTTTAATATTTCTCTGAAAAGATCAAAAGGGGTAAGTGTGGATAGAACAACCAGATTATTTAACACCAAAAAGGCTAATTGGGCTCAGTTTCGTGAGAAACTGGACCAATTAAAAATAGAAAATAAAATAAACAAAACAGAAATAGACAACATAACAAGTAAAGTAGAATTAGAAGAAATAGTCAACAAATACACAAGCGTAATAACACAAACATGCACACACACCTTACCTAAAAAGAAGAGAAAAGAAACACTTACCCAACCGCCGTGGTGGTCCGAAGCACTCGCCAAACTGAAGAGGAGAGCAATCACCCTGAGACGTCGAATACGATGTGCAGCGCTGTCCCGAAGACCTCGAGTCGTGGATGAGTACCTGCAAGCAAAAGAAAATTTTTTAAGTGAAGTGGAGAGAGCAAAGACGCAGAGCTGGAAAAAGTTTTGTGAAAAGCAGGATAGAGAAGGGGTTTGGGAGGGGATTTATAGAGTGATAGGGAGAACATCCACCAGACAGGAAGAGATACCCTTGGTGAAAGATGGTCGGCAGATCGATCAGAAAGATTCGGCCAAAGTTCTTGCCGACATCTTCTACCCGGAGGACAATGAAGAAGAAGACAATGCAGACCACCGTCAGACCAGAAAAATAGCCCAAAGTATAAATGATGCGGCCCATGATGAACACCATGATCCGCCATTTACAGCAGAGGAGCTTCGTGCTGCGGTGGAAAGCTTTGATCCGAAGAAAGCCCCGGGAGCTGATGGTTTCACTGCCGATATCTGCAGCCAAGTTATCAGTAGTGATCCAGAGATCTTCCTCGCATTAGCGAACAAGTGCCTGGTATTCTCACACTTCCCGACCATCTGGAAAGAGGCCACAGTCGTGGTCTTGAGAAAACCAGGTAAAGATGACTACACTAACCCTAAGTCATATAGACCAATAGGACTACTACCAGTCATGGGGAAGATCCTGGAAAAGCTGATCGTGGGCAGAATGAAATGGCACCTCATACCAAGGATGAGTACTCGCCAGTATGGCTTTATGCCGAAGAAGAGCACCGAGGACTCCCTCTATGACCTGATACAGTACATCCACGGAAAATTAGACCAGAAGAAAATCATTACCGTTATATCATTGGACATAGAGGGAGCCTTCGACAGCGCATGGTGGCCGGCCATTAAAGTCAGACTGGCTGAGGAAAGCTGTCCTGTAAACGTGAGGCGACTCATCGACAGCTACCTGCAGGATAGGAGAGTTCGAGTGAGGTATGCTGGAGAAGAGTACGCGAAGGACACGAATAAGGGGTGCGTCCAAGGCTCTATCGGAGGTCCAATAATGTGGAACCTCCTGTTGGATCCACTTCTGAAGGGGCTCGAAGAACGAGGGGACTATGGACAGGCATTTGCGGACGACGTCGTGTTAGTTTTTGACGGGGACACAGCTGTAGAGATCCAGCGACAAGCGAATGCCGCCCTCGCCTATGTCAGGGAGTGGGGTATCAGAAACAAGCTCAAATTTGCGCCGAGCAAAACAAACGCAATGACTATCACTCGCAAACTGAAGTACGATACCCCACTCCTGCGCATGGGCGGGGTCGACATCGGCATGTCGCAAGAAGTTAAAATCCTGGGGCTCACCATAGACAATAAGTTAACCTTCAACAGCCATGCTGCTAACGTCTGCAAGAAGGCTATCAATATATATAAGCAGCTATCTAGAGCCGCCAGGAGTAGTTGGGGCCTTAGCCCGGAGATCACTAGGATCATATATACAGCAACTGTGGAACCCGTCATAATGTACGCGGCGGGCGTCTGGGGACCAGCAACAAGGAAGATAGGCATCCAAAAACAGCTGAACGCGGTACAGAGGGGCTTCGTCCAAAAGTTAACAAGGGCGTACCGCACCGTCTCCCTGAACTCAGGACTGGTCCTGGCCGGGATACTCCCACTCGACCTCAGGATACAGGAGGCAGCCGCACTGTACGAGGTGAAGAGGGGGGTGCCCCGACCAGAGCTAGTGGACAGGGAGGTGGAGCGACACATACCATACGCTCAAACAAAGCATCCCGCAGAGCATATCAGCCTGGGCTACGTCAGCCTGATAGACCAGGAACAAATGGACCTCCACGACACCCAAGAGGTCAAAATCTTCACCGATGGCAGTAAGATGGAGGGTGAGGTCGGAGCAGCACTGTCCTTATGGTCCGGTGATGCCGAGATCAAAGCCCTCAAATTCAAACTGCCATCATATTGCACGGTCTATCAGGCTGAACTATTGGCAATATGCAAGGCCACGCGAGAGATCCTCAAACGCTCAGAACAGACTTATGGGATATACAGTGACTCCAGTTCAGCGCTCCAGACAATCACTAACAATGGCTCCTTACACCCCTTGGCCGAGGAGACACGGGAAAACCTCAGAACCTGCAAAATCCAAAATAAGGAAGTCTCCTTATTTTGGATCAAAGCCCATGCGGGACTGCAGGGTAATGAGCGTGCAGATCAGCTTGCGAAAGAGGCCGCGCAGAACACCAAAAGGCGGCCCGATTATGACAATTTCCCGGTCTCCTACGCAAAGCGGCAGATTCGTCTCGGAGCGCTCGAAGAATGGAACCAGCGGTACAAGGCCGGAACAACAGCTGGAGTCACAAAAATCTTCTTCCCAGATGCCATAGAAGCGTATAAAATCGTCCGCAACTTCGTCCCCACCAGCCAAACGACCCAAGCTTTAACGGGGCACGGTGGGTTCTCCGAATACTTGAACCGATTCAAGTGTAAGGAGAATCCATCGTGCATCTGTGACCCAGATGTAAGCGAAACGATAGTCCATGTTTTATTCGAGTGCCCCGTCTTCGCTCTAAAAAGATACGAAACTAGCATGTCTTTGAATATCGAAATAGTCGCAGAAAACTCAAACAAAATAATGGCCAATAAAGAGACAAGGAACCAATTTCTAAGTTTCTGTACTGAAATTGTTATTATAGTTGGTAATAGAAATAAGTAGGTATGAAATTATGGTGAATATATATTTTAAAATATATATAAACAGCATAAAAAACATAGTAAATAAAAATAGGTATTTCAGTAGTTCAGTTAAGAAATAAAAGTAACAAATATATGAACAAAATATAAAGATATAAGTAAAATAGTAAAATATAGGAAATTAAATAAGATAAATAGAGTAAGAATCCCTACACCCAAACAGGGAACGGTCATATTGCATCCCATTGAAATAAATGAAAGAAATGCAAGCAGACTTTGATAATTTTTAACATCAAAGGAACAAGTAATAAAAAAAAAAAAAAAAAAAAAAAAAACCTAACCTAACCTAACCTAACCTAACCTAACCTAACCTAACCTAACCTAACCTAACCTAACCTAACCTAACCTAACCTAACCTAACCTAACCTAACCTAACCTAACCTAACCTAACCTAACCTAACCTAACCTAACCTAACCTAACCTAACCTAACCTAACCTAACCTAACCTAACCTAACCTAACCTAACCTAACCTAACCTAACCTAACCTAACCTAACCTAACCTAACCTAACCTAACCTAACCTAACCTAACCTAACCTAACCTAACCTAACCTAACCTAACCTAACCTAACCTAACCTAACCTAACCTAACCTAACCTAACCTAACCTAACCTAACCTAACCTAACCTAACCTAACCTAACCTAACCTAACCTAACCTAACCTAACCTAACCTAACCTAACCTAACCTAACCTAACCTAACCTAACCTAACCTAACCTAACCTAACCTAACCTAACCTAACCTAACCTAACCTAACCTAACCTAACCTAACCTAACCTAACCTAACCTAACCTAACCTAACCTAACCTAACCTAACCTAACCTAACCTAACCTAACCTAACCTAACCTAACCTAACCTAACCTAACCTAACCTAACCTAACCTAACCTAACCTAACCTAACCTAACCTAACCTAACCTAACCTAACCTAACCTAACCTAACCTAACCTAACCTAACCTAACCTAACCTAACCTAACCTAACCTAACCTAACCTAACCTAACCTAACCTAACCTAACCTAACCTAACCTAACCTAACCTAACCTAACCTAACCTAACCTAACCTAACCTAACCTAACCTAACCTAACCTAACCTAACCTAACCTAACCTAACCTAACCTAACCTAACCTAACCTAACCTAACCTAACCTAACCTAACCTAACCTAACCTAACCTAACCTAACCTAACCTAACCTAACCTAACCTAACCTAACCTAACCTAACCTAACCTAACCTAACCTAACCTAACCTAACCTAACCTAACCTAACCTAACCTAACCTAGCCTAACCTAACCTAACCTAACCTAACCTAACCTAACCTAACCTAACCTAACCTAACCTAACCTAACCTAACCTAACCTAACCTAACCTAACCTAACCTAACCTAACCTAACCTAACCTAACCTAACCTAACCTAACCTAACCTAACCTAACCTAACCTAACCTAACCTAACCTAACCTAACCTAACCTAACCTAACCTAACCTAACCTAACCTAACCTAACCTAACCTAACCTAACCTAACCTAACCTAACCTAACCTAACCTAACCTAACCTAACCTAACCTAACCTAACCTAACCTAACCTAACCTAACCTAACCTAACCTAACCTAACCTAACCTAACCAGTCGCGTCCCATCCACGGCCGAAGACGCTCACTTTCAAGGTTGCTCCGCGCGGAAAAAATCTTCAAAAATACGGAAAAGTGGTATTTTTCGACAGTTAGTACGCGTGTGATACACCAAAAGTTGCGCAAAATTGCGGCGCATACGATAGTATCAAAAGAAAAGTGAAAAGTGTTTTCTCCAATTTTTTACAAGTGAAAAAGTGAAAATTTTGCAAAAGTTAAAATTAAAAGTGAAACGCTGCCCAAACCAAAGCGGCGACATACCAGTTTTTTATCACCCCTGGAAGGGCATCCAGGAGCCCCACACCCCTGCAACTTTTTTGGATTTTTTCCGCGCACCCGCGCGGAATAAAAGCCAAAAAAACAAATACCACGTGGCCACGTGGTCGGTGATCCAGAGGCGCGCGGTGAAGACCAACTACGGGGCCGGAGGGGCCCTGAGCAGCAAAGCACGGGGACACCTTCAGGGAACCGAAATTACAAGTAATTTGGCTGAAATTAATATTACAAACTTAGGTGCAGTTTGTGTTTTTAATAGAACATTAATTAAAAAATATTTTCAGCGATAACACATCCTTAAAAAATTACCATATATAGAACGTGTTTAGGTTAGTCTTCCCACAAAAATTTGGATTTTTAGTTTTAGAAACTTTGTCACAATAATTTATTTTCTAAATTTTCCAACTTCCATAACTTGGTTTTAGTCATATCTCGGAAACGGTGGGTCTGGGGTGAAATTTGACGGCAGCCAATAAATACACACATATGTGTGTATTTATAGATTAGCAGCTTGTATTTGACAGGACCCCCCCCCACTTTCAACTTTTTCCCCCACATTAAAAAATTTTTTACTAATCTTTTTGTAATTCTGTATACAGTACCTCAAATAAAATTATATCTAAGTGTTAGCATTAAGGACAAATGTTTGGATCAATCCTGAAAGAAATCCTGAAAACCAAAACTTTTTGCGGTTGAACTAAAATCTTAAAAATTTTTGAACTTAAAAATATTCAAAATTTTCTACCAAAACTTTTTAAAAAACACATTTATTAAATATCGTGGTTTAAGCTTATTCTAAATTCAGTAACTTTAGATTTTTTGAAAGCACTCTTCCTAGTATATTTAAATTGAAATATAGTACTAAAAATATTTCAACCGCAAAATAGACACAGTAAGTTGGTTTTGTGAATAACACAAAAACGGTGCGTCGGAGGTCAAATTTGACGGTGGCCAGTAAATACACACATATGTGTGTATTTACTAGTGTTGTAGACCTAGGTTGACAGGACCTCCCCCCACCCCCAACTTTTCTCCACTTTTCAAAAATTTTTTGTAAAATTTGAAATTTTTTGCCAACTTTTATAACATAAATAGAACGTTAGTTTAAGGAATTGAAACGCAGCACTGACGCTATTGACTACCTTGTTAAAGCTGTATGTTAGTATTTAAGGAAACCCTACAACTAAGTAAGACACTTGTAATGTTCGAACTCAAACTGGTTTAATATAAGTTGGGATCGGTTCTTTGACGCACTGGGCTATTTTTAGCATAAACTTAGTGACTCTCAAATCGTGAGATAATCGACTCTTATATTTATTTATTTATCCTGTATTTACAACTTTTACAAACCTACTTCTATTTATTTTATTATTTACAACTGACGAATTAAAAGCGAGCAATGTTCCATACACCGTCAAAACCCGAGGACCAGACCCTACAGAAGACAAGCTCAGAAAAACCTGGACCGACACATCCAACGGGTGTGAGGAAAAGTATAGGAGAATGGGAATCGGGGCAAACAGTCGAAAAGAAAGTATCACCTCTTGCAGACAAGACTTTCATGGTTGGCCCCCAGAAACAGGTCAAACCGACAACCTCAACCCGCGCGCCTTTGGTGGAGGTGACGGTGAGCCCACCACCAACGCAGCAGCGGTGGAAAAGCACCGATAGGGTGGCTGAGGCAAGAGCCTGCGTAAATAAGGCTAAGTTGAACCTCAGTAATTCTAGGAATTTAAAATCTGACATAAAAGCGGAAGTGATACAGGCGATTGACAGGCTTTTTCAATTGGTAAAAGAAGCGGACAAAATTAAGAGCACCGAAAAGAATGTGGTGGCGATAGAGGACAGGAAAGAAAGCGAAGAACGGCTGAGGATTAGAATACATGAAGATGAATTAACGAAGAAATTGGATGAGCACATGAAGATGATAAAAGAAAACACGGAAAAAATGGGAGAGCTGAAAGAAATGATGGACAAAAGGACCTACGCGAGCGCAGTGGCAGCGCCGGCTGCAAAACATTTCTCAGACCGAGCAGCTTTGCACTCCGTAGTGGTAAGCGGGAAGGATGAGACTGAGACAGGAGAGGAAGTATTAGATAGGATAAGAAAGGTGATGAATGCAAAGGAAGGAGGAGTGGAAGTAGAAAGAATCAGGAAAGCAAGAGATAGTAAGATTATTATAGGATGCAGAACGAAAGAAGAGAGAGAGAAAGTAAAAAAGAAGTTGAGTATGACAGATGATTTAAAAGTGCAAGAAATAAAAAATAAGGACCCTCTGGTAATCCTCAAGGACGTGTTACAAAGCAACGACAATGTCGAAGTGCTGCGAGCCCTGAGGAACCAAAATCAGGGAATATTCTCACGAATAGAAAAGGATGAAGATAGAGTAGAGGTGCTTTTTAGAAAGCGTGCAAGAAACCCCCACACGAGCCATATTGTATTAAGAGTGTCCCCGAAATTGTGGCAGAGGCTAGTGGAAGCAGAGGCAGTCCACATAGACCTGCAAAGGGTTAGAGTGGAGGACCAGTCACCGCTGGTCCAATGCTCGATGTGCCTAGGCTATGGGCACGGAAAGCGCTTCTGCACAGAAACCGTGGAAAGATGCTGTCACTGTGGAGGGCCACATCTGAAATCGAAATGCGAAGTGTGGCTAGCCGCTGAACCGCCCACATGTACGAACTGCGTTCGCGCAAAATGTGATAAAAACAACCACAGCGCGTTCAGCCAGGAGTGCCCGGTCAGGAGGAAGTGGGAGACACTGGCCAGGGCCACAATAGCGTATTGCTAAGGTGGCCCCAAATGCATTACCCGTACTTAAAAAGTACACAATAGCTCAGGCAAACCTTCAGCGAAAGCAGCAAGCCACCATCGACATCCTCATGAAGGCATCAAAATCCAAGATGCTATGTGCATTGCTCCAGGAGCCCTACGTGGGAGGGATACGGAAAATGAAGAGCTACAACGGTATCCGAATCTTCCAAAGCGCAGACCAACAAGAGGAAACGGTGAAGGCAGCAATAGCCGTATTCGACAGCGACATAGAGGTGGTACAATACCCGGAACTAACCACAGCCAATGTAGTTGTCATCGGCTTAAAGACATGCGCGTGGGAAACCGTTGTAGTCTCCTATTACATGGAACCTAAGCCCAAACCCATAGGGCCATACCTGGAGCAAATAAAATGTATAGTGGAACGCTTTGGACGTCGAGTAATCCTTGGTGGCGACGCAAACGCAAAAAGTGTATGGTGGGGAAGTATGGAAGAGGATGAAAGAGGTGAGGAAATGGCAGGAATGTTAGAGGAAATGAATGTGCAGGTTTTGAATCACGGGGACATACCGACATTTGACACGGTACGAGGTGGGAAGTCGTATTCGAGTTTTGTGGACGTCACGGCATGCACATCGGATATCTGCGAGTATGTCAAGGATTGGAGAGTCGAGGAAGGTATGACTTGCTCGGATCACAATACCATCCTGTTTGACATAAGCCTAAGGAAGCTCAAAGGTATCAATATAAGTAGGACTACAAGAAAATTTAATACCAAGAAAGCAAACTGGCCCCTCTTTCACGTGAAAATGGGACAGTTACTAGAAGATAGAAAACTAAATTTAATAGAAATAGATAAAATAGACAATATAGTAACATTAGAAGCAGTCATTTCAACCTTTATACAAATAATTATCTTGGCGAGTAACAAAAGTATTCCTATAATAAATAATAAAAAGGTACTTACCATTCCATGGTGGACGAAGGAGCTCGAAAACCTCAGACAGGACGCGAATACAAAGCGAAGAAGGATCCGATGTGCAGCGCTGGTGCGGAAGCAAAAGGTGATTAGTGAGTACCTGGAAGCAAAAGAGAAGTATGAATGTGAGGCCGTAAGGAGACAGATTGAAAGTTGGAAGGAATTTTGTGGAAAGCAAGACAGGGAAGGATTATGGGAAGGGATATATAGAGTGATGAGGAGGACTGAAAGGAGACTGGATGATGTGCCGCTAGTAAAAGAAGGAAGAGTGTTGTCAGCAAGAGAATCTGCCGAACTGTTGGCAAAAACCTTTTTCCCGGCAGACAGCGAAGAAGGGGAAAGCGACGATCATAAAAGCACTAGGACTAAAGCAGAAAAGATAAACGAGTTGGATCATGGTGAGCATGATCCACCATTTACTCTGGCTGAGCTCACAGTAGCGAAATCAAGCTTCAACCCCAAAAAGGCACCAGGAGAAGACGGACTAACCTCGGACATTTGTATAAACGCCATTGATGAAAACCCAAGACTTTACCTAGCACTGGCAAACAAATGCCTAGAGTTAGGGCACTTCCCGGTAGCCTGGAAGGAAGCGGTCGTAGTTGTTTTGAGGAAACCCGGAAAAGACAACTACGCAGAACCAAAATCTTACAGGCCCATCGGGCTGTTGCCGGTGCTAGGGAAGGTCTTGGAGAAAATGTTAATCAACAGGCTCAAATGGCATGTAATTCCAAAACTGTGCCCCAAACAATATGGGTTTATGCCACAAAAAAGCACCGAGGACTCCCTCTATGTCCTAGTGAACCATGTCCGTGACAAACTAAAGGCAAAAAAGCTAGTAGCAATGGTATCGCTTGACATAGAGGGAGCATTCGACAGCGCGTGGTGGCCCGCCATAAGGGTTCGACTGGCCGAAGAGGGATGCCCGATAAACATCAGAAGGCTGATCGATAGTTACCTGCAGGACAGATCCGTCAAAGTGAGGTACGCCGGGGAGGAGAGCAAAACAAACACCAACAAGGGATGTGTGCAAGGCTCCATAGGAGGACCGATTCTCTGGAATTTACTTATTGACGACTTGCTCAAGGGATTAGAAATTAGAGGCGACTACTGCCAAGCATTTGCCGACGATGTGGTCCTGCTATTTGAAGGAGAAACAGCGATGGAGGTCCAACGCCACGCAAACGAAACGCTCGCGTTTGTCCAGGAGTGGGGTGTCAGATTTAAGCTCAAATTCGCACCGCACAAAACAAAAGCGATGATTATAACGCGGAAACTTAAGCATGACACCCCCCTCCTGAGCATGGGAGGCGTCCGCATCGAAATGGTGAAGGAGGTGAAAATACTAGGGCTCACCATCGATAGCGGGCTAACCTTCAACGACCACGTGGCAAATGTATGTAAAAAAGCGCTGGGACTATACCGACAACTCGCAAGAACAGCTAGAGTTAGTTGGGGTCTACATCCGGAAATAGTTAGGACCATATATACGGCCGTTGTAGAACCGGTGGTGCTGTACGCAGCAAGTGTCTGGGCTCCAGCTACTGACAAAATTGGGGTACAGAAGCGCTTAAACGCTATTCAGCGGGGATTCGCCCAGAAGCTGTGCAAGGCCTACCGCACCGTCTCCCTAAACTCGGCACTACTATTGGCCGGGATACTGCCTCTCGACCTCAGAGTGCAAGAAGCAGCCGCATTGTACGAGGCAAAGAGAGGAGTCTCCCGGTCAATATTAGGAGACAGGGAGATGGAACGCTTGGAGCCCTACGCTAATGTACCCCATCCCGCCAAACATATGTGCCTAGAGTTCATGTGCCTGTCGAATGAGACGGAAATAGACGCACATAAATCGCAGGACGTGCGGATATTCACGGACGGCAGCAAAATTGAAGGTAAAGTCGGAGCGGCTCTATCACTCTGGAGTGAAGATGCCGAAACAAAAAACCGAAAATTTATGCTGTCGTCCCATTGCACCGTATACCAGGCAGAGCTCCTGGCCATATGTGAGGCCACGAAAATCGTAGCAAAAAGCACAAAATTGACATTTGGAATCTACAGTGATTCCAGATCAGCCTTGGAAACTGTAGTAAACAGCCAGGCTCTGCACCCCTTGGCAGTAGAGACGCGCAGGGAGCTGAAAGTGATCGCGCAACAGGGCAAAACATGTCGACTGTTCTGGGTGAAAGCGCATGCGGGGCTCAGGGAGAACGAGCGCGCCGACGAGCTCGCGAAGGAAGCAGCACTCAGGAGCAGAAAAACGCCAGATTACGACTACACTCCTGTTTCATTTGTCAAGCGGGAGATCCGAAAGGACTCGCTCGACAAATGGAACAGAAGATATCAAATAGGCGAAACAGCCGGCGTTACAAAAATGTTTTTCCCGTGCGCGATAACTGCCTACAAAACAATAAAAAATATTGAAATAACAGGTACCCTGACACAGTTGTTGACTGGACATGGTGGGTTCTCGGAATACTTGCACCGTTTTAAGTGTAAAGAGAACCCATCATGCCCATGTGAGCCCAGTGCGCTTGAGACAGTGGAGCACATCATTCTTGAGTGTCCCATATATATTAAGGACCGTTTTGAGTTTGAACAAAGATTAGAAATTGAATTGAAAAGGGAAAGTTTGAACGCTATGTTATTTGATAAGAAATTTAGAAATAGTATGTTAGAATATTGTCTTAAAATAGTAAATAGAGTAATAAAAAGAAATAAAAATAGTAATATATAATGAATGTTATATATATTTGTATAATATATATAAACAGCATTAGAAAAATAGCAAATAAAATGTATTAGAAATAAGCAATAGGTAAACTAGTATTAAGAAATCAATAAGAAAATTAAAAATTGTGTATGAATATAGAAATAGTAATATATAATGAGCGTTATATATATTTGTTTAATATATATAAACAGCATTAGATAAGTAGCAAATAAGATGTATTAGAAATAAGTAATATGCAAACTAGTATTAAGTAATCAATAAGAAAATTGTGTATGAATAGCTATGAAAATAAAAGAAACCCCACGTCGTTATCCCTATTTGTAAAAGAACATTTAGAAAATGCTGGCATCCCACCAGTAAAAGGAATGAAAGGAAAGATTAATGAAAGAAAGATAAAGTATGCAGAAAGGAAGTGCGATGAAAGAAAGAGCAGAAAAGGTCTCTGACTATGTCAGAGGATAGGTGTAGGCTAGCTCGCGGGCCGGGGCATTGCGCCCCCGGACAGGGAATAAAAAAAAAAAAAAAAAAAAAAAAAGAACCTAACCTAACCTAACCTAACCTAACCTAACCTAACCTAACCTAACCTAACCTAACCTAACCTAACCTAACCTAACCTAACCTAACCTAACCTAACCTAACCTAACCTAACCTAACCTAACCTAACCTAACCTAACCTAACCTAACCTAACCTAACCTAACCTAACCTAACCTAACCTAACCTAACCTAACCTAACCTAACCTAACCTAACCTAACCTAACCTAACCTAACCTAACCTAACCTAACCTAACCTAACCTAACCTAACCTAACCTAACCTAACCTAACCTAACCACCACCAACAGGGGGGTGCCCCGACCAGAGCTAGTGGACAGGGAGGTGGAGCGACACATACCATACGCTCAAACAAAGCATCCCGCAGAGCATATCAGCCTGGGCTACGTCAGCCTGATAGACCAGGAACAAATGGACCTCCACGACACCCAAGAGGTCAAAATCTTCACCGATGGCAGTAAGATGGAGGGTGAGGTCGGAGCAGCACTGTCCTTATGGTCCGGTGATGCCGAGATCAAAGCCCTCAAATTCAAACTGCCATCATATTGCACGGTCTATCAGGCTGAACTATTGGCAATATGCAAGGCCACGCGAGAGATCCTCAAACGCTCAGAACAGACTTATGGGATATACAGTGACTCCAGTTCAGCGCTCCAGACAATCACTAACAATGGCTCCTTACACCCCTTGGCCGAGGAGACACGGGAAAACCTCAGAACCTGCAAAATCCAAAATAAGGAAGTCTCCTTATTTTGGATCAAAGCCCATGCGGGACTGCAGGGTAATGAGCGTGCAGATCAGCTTGCGAAAGAGGCCGCGCAGAACACCAAAAGGCGGCCCGATTATGACAATTTCCCGGTCTCCTACGCAAAGCGGCAGATTCGTCTCGGAGCGCTCGAAGAATGGAACCAGCGGTACAAGGCCGGAACAACAGCTGGAGTCACAAAAATCTTCTTCCCAGATGCCATAGAAGCGTATAAAATCGTCCGCAACTTCGTCCCCACCAGCCAAACGACCCAAGCTTTAACGGGGCACGGTGGGTTCTCCGAATACTTGAACCGATTCAAGTGTAAGGAGAATCCATCGTGCATCTGTGACCCAGATGTAAGCGAAACGATAGTCCATGTTTTATTCGAGTGCCCCGTCTTCGCTCTAAAAAGATACGAAACTAGCATGTCTTTGAATATCGAAATAGTCGCAGAAAATTCAAATAAAATAATGGCCAATAAAGAGACAAGGAACCAATTTCTAAGTTTCTGTACTGAAATTGTTATTATAGTTGGTAATAGAAATAAGTAGGTATGAAATTATGGTGAATATATATTTTAAAATATATATAAACAGCATAAAAAACATAGTAAATAAAAATAGGTATTTCAGTAGTTCAGTTAAGAAATAAACGTAACAAATATATGAACAAGATATAAAGATATAAGTAAAATAGTAAAATATAGGAAATTAAATAAGATAAATAGAGTAAGAATCCCTACACCCAAACAGGGAACGGTCATATTGCATCCCATTGAAATAAAAGAAAGAAATGCAAGCAGACTTTGATAATTTTTAACATCAAAGGAACAAGTAAAAAAAAAAAAAAAAAAAAAAAAAAAACCTAACCACCACCAGCCACCACCATGAGCCACCTCGGATTGACCTGACGACAAATTCCCCTACCATCTCATACAAGTCGCTTACTAGCTCGGACGACGAGAGTGAGCCTGTAAGCGCAGCTAACATACGGGAGCCTATGGTAGTCAGCAAGGTCGTCCAGGACTGCATCACTGCCTTGGACAGTAAACAGGCTGGCAACCTTAACACCAAGATTAAGGAGTTCGTCCTCCTAAAACTGCAGAGGCTGCAAAGCATCGCAGAAGCACAGATCGAGGCGAACTCCGAACTCTGGAGTAAGATTGCTAGCCTGGAGAAGACCAAGATGCGATTGCAAAGAGACTTAGAAAGAGAGCAAGGCAACTACAAGCGCGGTATGGAGCGCCTGGCCACAGACAAACAGCTTGATTGGCAAAGACTTGAAGCCACCCAAATGGACACCAATGAGCGAGTAGTTGCCTTGCAACAAAGACTAGACAGAGCAGAGAATATCGTCAAAAGCGACGTGGTGGAACCCCTGAAAAAGGCCGGTACCATAATTGACAAAATCCACGAAGACGTCAGCAAACTGACAGCGTTGTCCTTGAACCCTGCGGACGACTTCACCTCAGAGCTCGCGGGTGCCGCCAAAATGCTGGTCCAGGAGGTCAATTCCCTCCGAGGCGAAGTGAGCCACCACACAAATACTACCACTGAACCGGAAGGATTGGCCTCCCAGAGCGATGGCGGCGTGTGGACAGCTGTTAGAGCACGTAGAAACAGGCGCAAGACGATAGTCTCCCCTGATAGGGTGGCGGGTATGAGTATAACCCCAAGGTTTACGATGCTGGTGGAATCCACCGACCCCCGCCACACTGGCCAACAGGTGTTGGAAAAAGTTAAATCCAGTGTGGACGTGGTCGACCTCGGAGTCGGGGTCACTGGCATACGTAAGTGTAGGGGCGCAAAAGTTGCAATAACGCTGGACAACGAAAATGACCTGCGCAGAATGGGGTCTGCTATAAGGGAAAGAACTGTCCAGCTCTCAGTTACAGTCCCTAAGCAAAGGCGACCACTCATACGATTGGTTGGGGTCATGGCCGATCTTAATGACAAAAGGATATGCGAGGCCATTCCTAAACAAAATACTGACCTTTTAAAAGACATCAGACAGGAGGACACATACATAAGGGTTGTCCGTCGTACCAAGTCGCGACACGAACTCCTGCAGAACGTAATAGTCGAGGTGAGCCCCCAAGTTTGGAGTGCTCTCAGAGACAGGAGGGTCCGTCTTGGTTACCAGATTGTAATGGTGTTAGACCAGACTCCACTACTGCAGTGTTACCGGTGCCTTGGCTTCTCCCATCGAGCTGGAGAGTGCAGGGCACCGGTTGCAAGGTGTGGTTATTGCGCGGCAGAACATGACACCAGAGAGTGTCCCAGCCGAGCCGGTCCACCATCTTGCGTGAACTGCCATACCAGGGGAATTACAGGTCCTAGTACCGGCCACCCAGCCTACAGCCCGGACTGCCCAGAGTGGCAGAAGTGGGATAGGCTGGCTAGAGTGGGAGTCAGCTATTGCTGAGGGCACCCAGGCACGACAAATAGGGCGCCTGAGCTTCGTGCAGGCGAACCTGGGCCGCGGATATGCCGCGACCCAGGAGTGCCTGCACGGGGCTGAGAAGGCTGGGGTTGATTTTTTGCTTCTGCAGGAGCCGTATGTGGGGTCTAATGGTTACCTTACTACCGAACATAAAGTCATCCAGGCTAATGGGGACAACAGCGACCCAGTCAAGTCGGCGATCGTCGTCCTCAACTCCAGTCTCTGTGTAGCCATAAATGTTAACTTTATAGGTCATACAACCAACGGTTGGCGGCGCTATTAAATTACATTAAATTATAAATCTGAAGCCAAATCCTATGCCATGGCATAGGGAAAGCTGTAATTTTGCATTAATTTTTAAATTGTAAACTAAACTTGTTGGTGATTAATAAAATTATATAATTATTGAACTCGGAATAATTGCATAGGTTTAAATGGTTGTGTATATTGGGTATATCGTTATATTGATTTATTAGCTAATAAGGCCTATTGTTTAAACTTGTATAAATTGTAGGTTAAATGAGGGGTGCTTGACGCACCGTCATGGTGCGCCAAACCACCCCTCCGCATGGTTCGGTGGCCCCCTTCCTAGCTTGAGATCTCACTCTCAGGTTAACGATGGCGGGTTACCAAGGCATGATAGATTAATTACTAATTAGATTGCAATAAATAGGTTAAGTAGGTTAAGAGACCCGCCGCGGGCCTCGGGCCGGCACCCCATCTAGAATAGATGGGAGGCCTGTCCGGGGCCCGCGACGGACGTATCTGTCGTCGGACCGGTGACCTTCGCAGTAACCGCTGCGGAAGCCACCGGGCCCGACTGCGCATTGAAACCGACGACCTCGGGACTTTTGGACCCGATGTCGCCGTGATAAAACGATTATCCAGGTACCGGGTGCGCCCGGGTCGCCACCTTAGACACATGTTAAGGTGGTCTGGACGCATTGAACTCCCGCGAAAATAATTCTAGTTTACAAAGGTGCCACATTTTCAATAGTGGCAGTAGTCGAAGAAGGGGAGGAGGTTTTGGTCCGTATACGTCGGCAACCCAGTCCATATCCGCCGACGGACTCGGACATAACCGCAGTAAGCCAGTGGCGATCTGCGGTATCTTTAAAAGATTTCCTCCTCCCTACCAAAAAAAAAAAAAAAAAAAACCTAACCTAACCTAACCGTACTTGCTTCGGCAGTACATATACTAAAATTGGAACGATACAGAGAAGATTAGCATGGCCCCTGCGCAAGGATGACACGCAAAATCGTGAAGCGTTCCACATTTTTTTTGTCCCCTTATAATTGTAATCGTAATAAAAAAAAAAGAGAACTTTTAAAAATGGCACGGACCCTGGAGTCTGTGGAGCTGATAAAAAAAAAAAAAAAAAAAAAAAAAAAAAACCTAACCTAACCTAACCTAACCTAAGTCGCGTCCCATCCACGGCCGAAGACGCTCACTTTCAAGGTTGCTCCGCGCGGAAAAAATCTTCAAAAATACGGAAAAGTGGTATTTTTCGACAGTTAGTACGCGTGTGATAGATCAAAAGTTGCGCAAAATTGCGGCGCATACGATAGTAGCAAAAGAAAAGTGAAAAGTGTTTTCTCCAATTTTTTACGAGTGAAAAAGTGAAAATTGTGCAAAAGTTAAAATTAAAAGTGAAACGCTGCCCAAACCAAAGCGACATACCAGTTTTTTATCACCCCTGGAAGGGCATCCAGGAGCCCCACCCCCCTGCAACTTTTTTGGATTTTTTCCGCGCACCCGCGCGGAATAAAAAGTGTATTTATTAATAAATACACACAATTAATAATATAATATGCAATATGTATTATTTATTAATAAATAATACACACAAATGTGTGTATTTACTGGCCACCGTCAAATTTGACCTCCGACGCACCGATTTTGTGTTATTCACAAAACCAACTTACTGTGTCTATTTTGCGGTTGAAATATTTTTATACACACATTTGTGTGTATTTACTAGTGTTGTAGACCTAGGTTGACGGGACCTCCCCCCACCCCCAACTTTTCCCCACTTTTTAAAAAAATTTTTGTAAACTTTGAAATTTTTTTGCCGACTTTTATAATATAAATAGAACGTTAGTTTAAGGATTTGAAACGCAGCATTGACGCTATTTTGACTACCTTGTTAAAGCTGTATGTTAGTATTTAAGGAAACCCTACAACTAAGTAAGACACTTGTAATGTTCAAACTCAAACTGGTTTAATATAAGTTGGGATCGATTCTTTGACGCACTGGGCTATTTTTAGCATAAACTAAGTGACTCTCAAATCGTGAGATAATCGACTCTTATATTTATTTATTTATCCTGTATTTACAACTTTTACAAACCTACTTCTATTTTATTTTATTATTTACAACTGACGAATTTAAAGCGAGCAATGTTCCATACCCCGTCAAAACCCGAGGACCAGACCCTGCAGAAGACAAGCTCAGAAAAACCTGGACCGACACATCCAACGGGTGTGAGGAAAAGTATAGGAGAATGGGAATCGGGGCAAACAGTCGAAAAGAAAGTATCACCTCTTGCAGACAAGACTTTCATGGTTGGCCCCCAGAAACAGGTCAAACCGACAACCTCAACCCGCGCGCCTATGGTGGAGGTGACGGTGAGCCCACCACCAACGCAGCAGCGGTGGAAAAGCACCGATAGGGTTGCTGAGGCAAGAGCCTGCGTAAATAAGGCTAAGTTGAACCTCAGCAATTCTAGGAATTTAAAATCCGACATAAAAGCGGAAGTGATACAGGCGATTGACAGGCTTTTTCAATTGGTAAAAGAAGCGGACAAAATTAAGAGCACCGAAAAGAATGTGGTGGCGATAGAGGACAGGAAAGAAAGCGAAGAACGGCTGAGGATTAGAATACATGAAGATGAATTAACGAAGAAATTGGATGAGCACATGAAGATGATAAAAGAAAACACGGAAAAAATGGGAGAGCTGAAAGAAATGATGGACAAAAGGACCTACGCGAGCGCAGTGGCAGCGCCGGCTGCAAAACATTTCTCAGACCGAGCAGCTTTGCACTCCGTAGTGGTAAGCGGGAAGGATGAGACTGAGACAGGAGAGGAAGTATTAGATAGGATAAGAAAGGTGATGAATGCAAAGGAAGGAGGAGTGGAAGTAGAAAGAATCAGGAAAGCAAGAGATAGTAAGATTATTATAGGATGCAGAACGAAAGAAGAGAGAGAGAAAGTAAAAAAGAAGTTGAGTATGACAGATGATTTAAAAGTGCAAGAAATAAAAAATAAGGACCCTCTGGTAATCCTCAAGGACGTGTTACAAAGCAACAAAAAAAAAAAAAAAAACCTAACCTAACCTAACCTAACCTAACCTAACCCGATTTTTGCCGGAGTCAAAATTGCGTTGTAGCATAGAGTATTATACATCAAAAGTTTCGTCTCCGCCTGCACAAGACGAACCTGCAACAAAAATAGACACGGTTAATACATTTTTTATACACCCGACAGTAAAAAACTGGTTTTTGCTTTAAAGTTATACTAGAATTTGTAATTTCCAAAAACTCTTGAAACTATATCGCTCCTTTTGCATTTTTTAATTGCGCGCACCGATTGCGGACTGTCCTGCATTAGTTTTACGTCGCTACATACTATAGTAAGAAAGTTATTGCGGTTTTTTGTGTGTTTTTATAGGTAATTTTACGTTTTTTCTAAATTGTAAAGTCTGCTCAAATTCAGTTTAGCATTTTTTAATCTAAACAGACGCGGACGGTGATCCTCTATCTCCTAACGTTTGTTTCAGCTCCATAGGTGCCATACTCTCGGAGATATAGGCAAATAACTGAATTTCATCTAATAAAAAGTTGATGAAGTTATAGCTCCGAACATTTTGTATGAGGAAGATTTTTGCCGGAGTCAAAATTGCGTTGTAGCATAGAGTATTATACATCAAAAGTTTCGTCTCCGCTCGCACAAGACGAAACTGCAACAAAAATAGACACGGTTAATACATTTTTTATACACCCGACTGTAAAAAACTGGTTTTTGCTTTAAAGTTATACTAGATCTGGAACATTTAAATACGGTACAGCGGGGATTTGCTCAGAAACTGTGTAAAGCATATCGCAACGTCTCCCTGAACTCGGCACTGGTACTGGCTGGACTACTACCTCTCGACCTCAGAGTACAGGAAGCAGCCGCATTGTACGAGGCAAAGAGAGGGGTCGCCCAGCCAGTGCTAGGAGACAGGGAGGTGGAGTGCATGGAACTGTACGTGAACAAACCCCACCCGGCGAAGCATATGAGCCTTGAATTCCTTAGTTTGACGGACCAAGAGCAAGTAAACACGCACAAAAACCAAGACGTCAGAATATACACGGACGGCAGCAAAATTGACGGTAAAGTCGGAGCCTCATTATCTCTTTGGAGAGATGAGGCCGAGACCAAAAACCGAAAATTGAAGCTGCCGTCCTATTGCACGGTATACCAGGCCGAACTACTTGCCATATGCGAAGCCACAAGGGAGATACTTAAAAGCTCGAAAACCACCTTCGGCATATATAGCGACTCCAGGTCATCACTAGAGACAGTCGTCAACAACCACTCCCTCCACCCCCTGGCGGTAGAAACCCGAAACAACTTAAGAGCCATAACACAGCAGTGTAAAAGAGTATCGCTGTTCTGGATTAAAGCACACGCCGGACTCGAGGGTAATGAGCGTGCCGATCAGTTGGCGAAAGAAGCCGCACTAAACTCCAAAAAGAAGCCTGACTACGAAAAGTGTCCTATTTCATTTGTCAAGCGACAAATTCGTCTGAACTCGCTTGACAAATGGAATCAGAGGTATAAATCCGGTGAAACTTCGCGCGGTACAAAATTGTTTTTCCCGGATGCGGTACTGGCATACAGAGCAGTTAGGAAGATAGAGCCAACGGGAGTCCTTACCCAAGTAATAACAGGGCATGGTGGGTTCTCTGCATACTTAAACCGATTTAAGTGTAAGGAGGACCCATCATGCCCTTGCGAACCCGGTCAAATAGAAACTGTAGAACATGTCCTATTAGAATGTCCAATATACGGCCGAGAAAGATACGAGGTAGAACAAAAAATTGGTATACAACTTAGTAGTAACAATTTAAAATTATTAATAGTGGATAAGACACATAGCGATAACTTTATCGAATATTGTATAAGTATAGGCAATAAAGTTATAGCTAAGAACAAAACATTAGATAGATAAGTATATGATGTTATATATATGGTATGTATATATAAACAGCATATGCATATATAAGAGATAAATAAAACTGTATAACTAAATATAAAATTATAGATATAAGTGAAATGTATTAAGACACTACCTACTTAAAAATAAAAAAAAGAGATAGATAAGTATATGATGTTATATATATGGTATGTATATATGAACGACATATGTATATATAAGAGATAAATAAAACTGTATAACTAAATATAAAATTATAGATATAAGTGAAATGTATTAAGACACTACCTACTTAAAAATAAAAAAGATAGATAAGTATATGATGTTATATATATGGTATGTATATATAAACAGCATATGCATATATAAGAGATAAATAAAACTGTATAACTAAATATAAAATTATAGATATAAGTGAAATGTATTAAGACACTACCTACTTAAAAATAAAAAAGATAGATAAGTATATGATGTTATATATATGGTATGTATATATGAACGACATATGTATATATAAGAGATAAATAAAACTGTATAACTATATATAAAATTATAGATATAAGTGAAATGTATTAAGACACTACCTACTTAAAAATAAAAAAGATAGATAAGTATATGATGTTATATATATGGTATGTATATATAAACAGCATATGCATATATAAGAGATAAATAAAACTGTATAACTAAATATAAAATTATAGATATAAGTGAAATGTATTAAGACACTACCTACTTAAAAATAAAAAAGATAGATAAGTATATGATGTTATATATATGGTATGTATATATGAACGACATATGTATATATAAGAGATAAATAAAACTGTATAACTAAATATAAAATTATAGATATAAGTGAAATGTATTAAGACACTACCTACTTAAAAATAAAAAAGATAGATAAGTATATGATGTTATATATATGGTATGTATATATGAACGACATATGTATATATAAGAGATAAATAAAACTGTATAACTAAATATAAAATTATAGATATAAGTGAAATGTATTAAGACACTACCTACTTAAAAATAAAAAAGATAGATAAGTATATGATGTTATATATATGGTATGTATATATGAACGACATATGTATATATAAGAGATAAATAAAACTGTATAACTAAATATAAAATTATAGATATAAGTGAAATGTATTAAGACACTACCTACTTAAAAATAAAAAAGATAGATAAGTATACGATGTTATATATGGTATGTATATATGAACGACATATTTTATGTATATACAAAGATAAATAAAACTGTAAAACTAGATATTAAATTATAGACATATGTAAAAAGTATTAAGATACTACCTTGTAAAATAAAAATAGATAATGTAATTTCTGTAGTTAACTAATAAATGACCAACTGTAATTAATTATAAACTGAAATAATATGTAATAGAGTTAAGAGAAATTGTAAAATTAGAATAAGAATATTCTTTCCGGATGCAATTGCGGCATATAGACTGGCCAGGAAAATTAAGCCCACGGGTGTGCTAACTCAGATACTGACGGGGCACGGTGGGTTTTCCGCATACTTGAGTCGCTTCAAATGCAAGGAAAGCCCATCATGTGCATGCGATCCGGATAGTGATGAGACAGTAGAGCACGTAATACTAGACTGCCCCATTAATGAGTATGAAAGATTGAAGTGTGAAAGTGAAATAGGAATGAAATTAACAAAGAATAACATAAATGAAATTATAGGGAATAAAATAAGTAGACCGAAATTTTTAGAGTACTGCATCGAAACAGCAAAATTAGTATTAAAAAGAAATAAGTAGAGTCAATATGTTTTCACTTGTATAATAAGTATACACAGGATTAACATATTAGAATAATAATTAGGCAACTAAATTAGAAATAGATCAGTACTATTTAGATAAATATGGGTAGAAATAGAAATTATAAGTAACAGAAAATGAAACTATTAAAGACCAAAAAGGTCTCCGACTTGTAAAAAATGTCGGGGGAGAAGTAAAAAAAAAAAAAAAACCTAACCTAACCTAACCTAACCTAACCTAAATACATCTAGACAGAGTATACAAATACATAAATAACATGGCGGCTCTCAAACATCCGCGCCATGTTGCCCCATCCACTGTGTCCTATGCTACCTTCATAGGAATACGTGGAGGGGCGGTTTGTCAGGCTATTCGTTGCGGGGCAGTGAAGTCAGCCAAAAAACGGTAGGCTTCGTTGACCCGCATCCAGGGTGCACCACGAGGAGGTTGCCTGACCTAGCACCCCTTTTTTTTTTTTTTTTTTTTTGTCCCGGGAAATCCTTTATGGATACCACCCACCACGGGGAGGGAGGTGGTTATGTGGGAGTCCGTATACCCACCAAAACCCCGGGGTGTTCCGTCACTGCCGCCCTCGGCGGGAACGCGGGACAGATTTTTCACACGACCGCGAACCCGCCGTGGCTGTCCGTGGCCGGACCCTTGAGATTACCGGAAGTGGCAGCGACTTTCTCTATAATATCCACGCTGCCTAATATCAGTTCTTGTAAATCTACAGAGGACTTTTCCTCTGTACTACACCAATGGGGTAAGAGTGACATCCTTGCCCTTTTTCGTTCCTCAGTCGCTGTGAAGACATCCTTTTCGCCTTCCATCTGGAGTTCTGATTTTTTTGTAGGCATTGGCCTTAGATGTTTCCGCGTCTGGCGCGCGGACTTTCCCTTTCTTCGCTGATGGCAGTTTTGCTAGGCTGTGGTCTTGACCCGAATCTGAGCCTGAGCGGTTACCGTCATTCTTTCTTTTTCTCCAAAACTTGTGTGAAGAGCCGGACTCTGCTGTCTCCATGCTCACCACGGATGAATCGGAATCCGAAGCCACTGCGTCCTCCGGACGCATAGCTGGCACAATTGCTACGTCTTCTTTATGGTTGCAGCGGGTGATTATCACTTGCAGCTCCCTGGCAGGCTCCTTATCGGAACCTGTGCCTCCTTTAAGTCGAGGGCTACGACGCACCTCGTTTTTTTCACTTGCTGAATCAGAGTCCATATTCTTGCATTCGTCGTTTTTACAAATCGTTGAGTTAGAGCGGCTGGTGCCCCCCCCAGAATACGTGGGGCAGCCCTCCGTAGAGGTGCGGGATTTCTTGGCCTGAGCCGACGTACCCGCCTGGGGTAATATTACCAATCTATTACAACCGTCCATGATGATTTGTCAGTTTAGAGGCATAACGGCCTGGCGTGGAAGAAGTAGGAAACAATAGAGGCAGAAAATAGGGAAAGGGGGATAGAAACGCTGGGAAGGAAGATAAAGCCTAAAATAAATACACACAATTAACTATAATAAGTGGAACATAATACATAGATAATACAATAAATACTTCTTTATAACAAATACATCTAGACAGAGTATACAAATACATAAATAACATGGCGGCTCTCAAACATCCGCGCCATGTTGCCCCATCCACTGTGTCCTATGCTACCTTCAAAGGAATACGTGGAGGGGCGGTTTGTCAGGCTATTCGTTGCGGGGCAGTGAAGTCAGCCAAAAAACGGTAGGCTTCGTTGACCCGCATCCAGGGTGCACCACGAGGAGGTTGCCTGACCTAGCACCCTTTTTTTTTTTTTTTTTTTTTTTTGTCCCGGGGAAATCCTTTATGGATACCACCCACCACGGGGAGGTGGTTATGTGGGAGTCCGTATACCCACCAAAACCCCGGGGTGTTCCGTCACTGCCGCCCTCGGCGGGAACGCGGGACAGATTTTTCACACGACCGCGAACCCGCCGTGGCTGTCCGTTGCCGGACCCTTCTCTTCGTGGCACGCCAGAACACATGGCGCGCCGCAACTGCCTCGGAGACCAAACTCGCCAACAATGGGCGCCAGACTTCCCCGTGTCTGGTCGCCCGTGGTCTCCCTGCGGTGGGTTGGATACGTAGCCCCACCGCCTGCTACGTCAGCCACAAGGGATAGCCCCCCCGCGACCCCACCTCCTCGAGTCTGCGCCGAGCGCCCGGACCCCACCTCCTCGAGCCTGCACCAAAGTGCCCGGGCCCCACCTCCTCGAGCCTGCGCCAAAGCGCCCGGGCCCCACCTCCTCGAGTCTGCGCCAAAGCGCCCGGACCCCGCCACTCTTATGTGGACTTGGCGGCCAAAGCCCATAGGAGCGGCCCGCCTGAGCCGGCCAGCGCACCCCAACGCCGGCGCGGCCCCTGGGTTCCTCTTGGCTTCACCGTGGTGTACCTAGCCACGGTTACTGAGCCCCCCCGCCACGTCAATGCGAGAACCCTTCGGGGGGGGTTTTTTTTTTTTTTTTTTCTTTTTTTTGACCCGGGAAAATCCTTTATGGATACCACCCGGCTCCGGGGGGGCAGAGTGGTTATGTGGGGGTCCTCGCCTGAAGGGCCTTACTACCCCCACGGGGGGGTAGTAAGGAGGTTACCCACTAAAAACCCGGGATGAGCAGTCTGCCGCCTAGTCAGGGCGAAATGGGGTAGCGTTAGCAATCACCATCTCGCCCCAGCGGTTGGCCCGTCACCGGTGACGGGCCCCGGCCAATGGAGGGATGACCTGGCTCATTGGGGCCATCCCCCAGACGTGTGGGATCGTGCAAGCCAGTGGAGAATCCCCCGACTCTCCACCGGTGATCCGCACAGCTAGGATAGAGCGAGAAGGCGCCCGAATCGCCTTCTCCTTCCCCCAGTTCGTCTACGCCGGAGCGGGTCGGAGAGGACGTCTTCCTCCCTTACCCGCTCCGCGGCCTCTTTCTGCACCATCACTGCCTCGCAGAAAGAGACCACCGCCTGCCACGCTCCGTCGCTGCCGAGCATAGCGTTAACCACGCTCGGCAGCGACAGATCTGCGCCTATGACCGCTGTGAGGGCGCGCCGCATGGGACTCCATGCGGCGCACTCCTCCAGCGTGTGGAGCGCCGTGTCTTCTGGTGCTCCACACTCGTGACAGGCGGGGGTCGCCTCGCGTCTTGCGATGTGATGCAGGTACTTGCCGAAACATCCGTGTCCGGAAAGCACCTGCACCAATCGGAAGGTGAGCGACCCGAATCGCCGCCCTACCCACCTCCGGAGGACCGGGCGAATGGCATCCACCGTCCTCTGTCCAGGGACCGGTGGAGCCAGGTCCTCCGTCCACCGCCCCAACAAGGCGGCCCGCGCCCGCCGTCGAAGGCGCGTCACCTCCTCCCACGCTGGAGGCTCCCCGCGGGATCTCCTCGCCGCCACGAAGTGGTACACCTCGGCGAGGATCTCCGCTTGGAGCTCCCAGGGGGGATCACCGGCCAACGCGCATCCCGCAGTCCAGGACACCGTCCGGTACCCGCGTATCGCCCTCGTCGCGATGACCCGCTGCGGACGACGCAGCAGGGCCTTATTGGCGCGACCGAGGGCGTCCACCCAGACAGGTGCCCCGTACAAGGCCATACTCCGGATCACTCCGGAGTACAGGCGACGACATGTGGCGCTCGGGCCGCCCACGTTGGGCAGCAGCCTCCCAAGGGCGGCTGCGGCGCCTATGACTTTTGGGGCCAGTTGAGTGAAGTGGGCCCCAAAAGTCCACCGCCCGTCCAGGATGAGACCCAGGTACCTCATTTGGGTCCCAACCCGGACCAGGACCCCGTCCAGGTCTATCCGCGTTCCTGGAGGGGGTCCCCCCCGAGGCCCATGGAACATTAGGGCCTCGGTCTTGGAGAGGGCGACCTCCAGCCCCAGGGCACGTATGCGGCCGACCACGAGTGTTGTGGCCACCGTGGCCCGCCGCACCGTCTCCCTGAGGTCCCTCCCCTTGACTACGACTAGGGTGTCATCCGCGTAGCACGCAACCCGCATACTTGCGGGAAACGTGCCGCGGAGCACCCAGTCATAGCCAATGTTCCACAGGAGCGGTCCCAACACCGATCCCTGTGGAACCCCGCAGGACACGCGACGTCGCCTCAGACCGTCGCTTCCCTCCACCAGGACCTCGCGGTCCTGGAGGTAGTCGGCCAACAGCCTACGCAGATACAGGGACACTCCGTGATAGCGGAGCGCCTCCCGTATCGTTCCGTGCGGTAGGCTGTTGAAGGCGTTGGCAATGTCCAGCGAGACAGCCAACGCCTTTTCCCCCTTCGGGGGGGGTAACCTAACCTAACCTAACCCAGTTCGCTGAAGGAAGAGATGTTCGGTTGTACTGGCTGAGAGCGCACGTGGGAACCGCTGGAAACGAAAGAGCCGATGAGCTCGCGAAATCAGCGGCACTCAGGTGCGCCTCCGAAGACTACAGTAAAATTCCCCTGTCCTATGTCAGAAGAAAGATCCGAGACGAAACCATCCGTACCTGGCAAGACCGGTACGAAACCTCGAGCACTGGCACAATCACCAAACGGTTTCTACCGGATGTCGAGAGGCATTCCGGTTGACGCGAACGGTGAAATTGTCGCCCCTACTAGTGCAAGCAATGACAGGACATGGTGGAATATCCGAATATCTCCACAGGTTCCGACTCAAGGATAGCCCAGCATGTGAGTGCGATCCCAACTTACCTGAAACAGTTTGGCACATATTACAGGAATGTCCCCGTTTCTCAGCCGCTCGGCAGGACCTCGAAATCACAATGCGTAGGAAAATACTGGAATCTGATCTGCCAACCATCTTAGCAGACACAGAATACAGAAGTCAATTCCTGGCGTTTGTGGAGAGGTCCTTCCGAACGGCGGCAGCGAGAAACTCAAATCTCCCACCCCCCCCCCAAGCTCATCTATGTCCACACAAATCCCAAACATCCAACCCCCACCACAACCCAAAATGACGGAAATTTCCCAGCTGTTGACATACGGAGAGCAAGGAGAGCCCGGAATTTGTATACGAGGCGTTGCTCTCTTTATGGACGACAGAAGGGAGAGATTTGGAATAAGTTTTTGCCTACCTGGAAACAAAAGCCGAGTGCGAATATCACCCGGGCTAGCATGTCTGTTGAACGGAAGCACCTTTAGAATAACAATGAAGCGGAAAGCATTCGACGCAATGCCAGCACTGGTCGTCGCGGGCTGCCCGTGTAGATTGGTGCGACTGAAAAACAAAACGGTTGTACTAGTCGAGTGGGCGGACGGGACGCCTTTTGCTCAGGCCAGCCAGCTTCTCTCCATGATAGCAGAAAATGCGGACATAGCCCGAGTGATAAGCGTAGACGCTATGGTGATAGAACATTCCAAAGGAGAGGTTGCGGACCAACTAGGTTGCATAAGAGCCTCTGAACACCACGAGGTAGTAGTGTATGAGGATAGAGGTGAAAATCTTAATTACCTCAAAAAACCCAAACAAACAAATGCAACCGATTGTTGGGGGCATCCTATCCCCACCACCAAAAGCGGCTCGGAACGGCTCCAGGAAAAAACTGAGGCAGCAAGGAGTCAGGAGCGCAGCCCCACTAAGAGCAAGGGCCGGCTCACAGCGTTTTTGGCGTCCTTCAAAGCAGCAGCACAAAACTTATTCCGACAACCTTCAGATACCCATAAACCATTGCCCAGAAAAAAGAAACCCTCTAGTTCAGCCCCACAAAAAGAAAAAGTTCGATACAGAGCCGACATGGGACAAGTCAGTCCGCCTCGTTATATTCCGGCACAGGAACCATCAAGCCACGCAGCAAATGCCTTTTTCGAGTTTCTCGCAATCACGAGAGCAACTAGAGAAGTTAATCTCAGGACCTGCAAAAACATCCTGCAGTCCTACAGGAGGGAAAATGAGGGCAGTGTCCTCGAATCCCGCCTGTTGCAAGAGAGACTCGAAGAAGCCGAAGCCGCAATATACGACAACGACAATTCCCAGGTCATCAAGGGTACAATGTCAGGTCAATATATGGCGGCTTACAATGCAACAAGTGGTTTCGTGTTCCTGGAAGAGGGAGAGACGGAGCGAACTGGTAGTCCCAAGTACGCGACACCTGAAAATGACCCTATTGTAGTTATCGCCCGGTGCACCAAAATAATGCTGGATGACAGAGTCCTGCAAACGGCGAAGGCCATATCGGAGGACTCTGAGATCGAGACATTTTGGAAACACTGGGAAGTACCGAAGATACAATGGGTCAACGGAGTTCCTGGATGCGGGAAAACAACCTGGGTGGTAAGACACTTCGATGCGGACAAGGACGTTATCATCACCACAACAACTGAGGCAGCGAAAGATCTAAGGGAAAAGCTAGCGCACCGAATCGGAGACCTGGTAAAAACCAAAATGCGCACCATGGCTTCGGTCCTTGTAAATGGCTTCAAAAAGAATGAGAGCTATGCCCGCCTCATGGTGGACGAAGCCCTCATGAACCATTTCGGGGCCATAGTAATGGCTTCCAGGCTGTCTCGAGTTAACGAACTTGTCCTCATCGGAGATGTCAACCAGCTACCTTACATCGACAGGGAAAACCTATTCGAATTAAGGTACAATCGCCCAAACCTGGTAACTAACATCAGCCAGGAGTTGTTATGCACGCATCGGAACCCTATAGATGTCCCGTACGCTCTGAGAGAAATCTACTCTGGTGTATACTCCTCAGCTCCCCGTATAAGGTCCCTGCATCTCGAAAGGTACACGGGTGCCGAAATCCCAAAATCCCTTCCAAACACCCTATTCCTGGTACACACCCAGGAAGAAAAGGAAACCCTTACCAGCCAGGGCTATGGAAACGGAGAAGGATCACGCACCCTAACCATACACGAGGCGCAGGGACTGACATACAAAACCGTCATCGCAGTTAAAACTAAAAGCAAAATGAAGCTGCACGAGAGCGTCCCACACGCAGTCGTTGCAGTTTCCCGTCACACCGGAACCTTCACTTACTACGCAGACGACGAAGATGATGCCATTGGGCGGTTTGTTAGGCAGACGATGGCTGCAAGTGCAAAAACCATCCTAGACTACAACCTCAAAATGGCCATCAGAGACCGAAACAACGTGGTAGTGGAGGTCCTGCTGAAATGCGACCCGGGCTTGGAATGAAAATTGAACTGTAAATTGCGTTTCCTTTTAGCCAAAACTGTTAAATAGTAATTTATTTCTTAATTTAATTTCTCTATGTAATGTATTTGTCTTCCTTGAAAATTTTATACAATGTATAACTTCCCCTTTTAGACGTATCTGTTAAATTGTAATCTATCTCCTAAGTATTTGCAACAATTAATTTAAGTAGATTCATAAAAGATCTTTTGCTGTATTTCTGTCTAGTAAGACAAATGGTCTGTATGAGCATCCACAACAGTCATGCCCACTTAAAAGTGTTGGCGAGCGGTGGCGTTGTGTGTCGGGTCGCCATCTTCCCCCAAATACGGTTAAGGAAGGCGATGGCTGATGCACGGGTCAACTCGTGAACGGGTGCTGCCCGCGGACACTGGTCTGCTGTGGATGCTTATACATACTCTCGCAACAAATTGTCAATTGTACAGACGGAAATATCACAAAAAAAAAAAAAAAAAAGATTTCCGTCTACGTCCCTAGTACTTATTGTCCTTATTGTTTATAAAGATTGTAATACTAAAAAATTGTAAATCAACTTCAAAAATGGCACGGACCCTGGAGTCTGTGGAGAACTGTAGTTTTATTTAAAAAATAAAAAAAAACCCAGTTCGCGTCCAGCGCTCGACCGGAGAGCCTCGAAAAACACGTGCTCCAACTTAAAAAATTCGTTAAAATAGGAAATCTTGCTCGTAGAGTGGTGATTTTGGTGTCTGTGTGTTCGGTGTGCAAAGGCCTTTCAAGTGAGTGCGGTGAAGTGATTGTGGAAACAGGATTGGATCGGCAGCGGCCAGGAAATCGAAATTCAGTAAGTTTTTCAAATTTCAACTGCGAACGCTGCCGAATCTAGATCGGTACTCCCAATCTTTTTCATCGCCGCTTGGTGGGCTTTTGGACCGGGCACCTTCCAGAAAAAATTTGGTTTTTTCTGGCCATACCCAACGGAGTTACGGCCGAGAAAAACAAAAAAAAAACCACGTGGCACGTGGTCGGTCTTCTAGACATTTCTCGGTCCAACAAGACAGCTTATCCAAAGGGCCAGGATACCTTCTACGAGCAGTCGTTTAGATTAGATTTTTATGTTGTATAGTTTTTTAGATATTTTAATTAGAAACTTGAAATTTGTAAAATTCGTATAAGGTTTGTTTGTTGGAGCGCGTGGGTTTTGATTGCTCTAGGGGCTGTATAAGGGCGGCCACTACTGGACGCGATTTTTCAGGGATTTTTAGGAAGACCAGGTCAGAAGTTACGGAATTTTTTCCAAAAATCTGTCCCCCCCCCTTTATTCCCGTACAAAGGGTGGGCTCGGTCCCCAAAAATATTAATTAAATAGAATATTTGCGCCCCTTTCTGGCTCCGTTTAAATTTTTTAAATCGGCCTTACACAACCCGAGTTGTCGAATTTTTAAGTTTTTCTCGGGAATTTCGGGAACGGCCGGGAATTTACCCCTTTTAGTGCCTTGAGCAGTTGGAGGCGGTCAAGCCATCCACCACGACCCCAAATTCGACCTCTCTGCGGTCCCTGGGGCCGGAGAAATTCAAGTTTCAAAAACAGGTCAAGACTTCATCATTTTTACCAGCTCTCAGCGGATTTTTGAAGCTTGATATCTCTGGAACCAGGGCTCGTAGAGACCTCGCGTTTCCACGGGAGACCCTTTTTTGAGGCCCTTCAACTTCCCACTGGGGTCTGGCTGCTCTGCTCCACCTTCGAAATTTTAGGGTAAAAATCATCAGGGCATTATAGAGTAGGTCGTGGGCATAACGCCAGTCCTTTTGCGGTCTCTCTGGGACGTCTGAGTCTCGAGATATCCGTGGCCAAAAGTCAGTTTTGACAGTTCGGCGGCCATCTTGGAATTTTTCAAGTCCGGATATCTCGGGAACCAGAGGTCGTAGAGACCCCGAATTTCCTTTGGGATACCTCGCGGGGGTAGAGCTCTACGAAAGAGTGGCTTTTTGGGCTCTACGTAGAGGTCAAGTTTTATTTTTAGGACGCGCTTTGGTTGGATACCTTAGGTCCCGGGCACCCTGAAACAGCTTTTCCGGCGCTTCTGAGGCCTTTAGGGGCTGAGATATACCGGTTTCGAAGTCGACTTTGACAGTTCGGCGGCCATTTTGGAAATTATGAAACCGGAATATCTCGAGAACCAAAGGTCGTGGAGACTCCGGATTTCTTCTGAAGGGCTTCCCGGGAGCGTAGCCGGTCGATAGGGTGGTTTTTGAGGCTCTACGTAGAGTCATAATTTTAGTTTTAGTTCGCGCACTGGGTGTATGCATTGGGTCCCGGGCATCCCAGAACAGTTTTTCCGGTGTCTGTGAGACCTCTGGGGGCGGAGATATAGCGGTTCCAAGGTCGACTTTGACAGTTCGGCGGCCATTTTGGGAATTTTGGAACCGCTATATCTATAGAACCGGAGGTCGCAGAGACTCCGGAGTACCACTGCTGGGCTCGGCGTTCGACCCACCATCGGCTCGGGTAGGTTGCGGGACTCTACGTAGAGTCACAAAATTTTGAAAAATTTTCCTTACTGGGAGGTGGAGTTGGGGGAGCGCGAGCTGCCACAGTTTTCCGGCGTTTCGGAGACGTCTGGATCCGGAGATACGCGGCTTCAAAGTCTGCATGGCGGCCATTTTTGGAATTTTCACAAACTTTGAGGCCGCTTATCTCCGGAACCCGTCATCGCAGAACGGCCGGGTTTTCGGCGCTGACGGTCCCCTGACTGTCTTCTTCAGGTGCCGCATTAAAACACCAACGAAAATTTTCAACCCCCCCCCCTAATTCTAATCTTAAGACGAGAATTTTATACAATTAGTTTTCTTCTCATTGAGGAGAAGATTATTTGTATTGAACCAATTCACAACTTTAGCTAATGCATTGTTAACATCGTCATAGTTTAGTAACTGCCTTTTAATTTTAAATAACAGTGAAGTGTCATCTGCAAACAATACAATCTCGTGATTCTTCTCTACATAATAAGGTAAGTCATTAATATAGATTAAAAACAAGAACGGCCCTAGTATTGAACCTTGTGGAACGCCCATTGAGATTATAGAGCCGGGCGATTTTTTACCATTTATGTCAACCCTTTGAATTCTACCATTTAAATATGAAGTCAAAAGGTTGAGAGCAATTTCAAATGTCATTACAAGTTAATTAGAATAGCAAGATTAATGTTGATTATTGTGCTATCAATGTGCTTATTATTATAATAAGAATTATTATAATGCTCCGGGCCTTTTACACCCGGATTATAGATTATACAAAATTTTAAATACTAACTAATGCAATGATTATTTCCTATATCAAGATTTGTAATGCCCTTCACCGGAATTATAAACAGTATTCTTTCCAAATATTTAATTAAATGTAACGTAATGTTGCGAGTACTGTATTTAATTATATAAAATTTAAGTCTGATTACCCCCACGTCCTATTAGAATGATAGGATTTGTAGTGGACCAGCATAATTAAGCCGCTTTGGCTATTTATTATAGTAATTTTCTCTGTGACTTAGACTCAGATGCAAGACACTGACACGACTGCATGTCGACGTAACAGAGTAATGGAAGATTTTCTATATTATTTTCTATATACACCTTTTAGACATCTAAGTCACAGGGCATCTCATTACTGCATGCGAACATTAACGACTGTAAAATTTTGTAAATACCAGAACTAGAGTGGTTTATCTTGACTGAGGCGATACCAGTGATGGACGTCATGGGCTGCCCCTGTCGGCTGGTGCGACTGAAAAACAAATCAGTTCCACTAGCCGAGTGGGCGGACGAGACTCCTTTCGCTAAAGCGAGAATGCTACTTTCGAAACTGGCAGAAAATGCGGAACAAGCCCGAGTGATAAGCATGGACGCTATGATGATAGAACACTCCAAGGGTGAAATAGCGGACCAACTAGGCTGTATTAGAGCCTCGGAATATCATGAGGTAGTTGTGTACGAAGACAGAGGCGAAACCCTCAGTTACCTCAGAAAGCCGATACACAACAATTCAACCGACTGTTGGGGGCACCAAATCCCCGCTTCAACCACCAAAAGCGGTTCGGAACGTCTCCAGGAAAAAGCAGAAGCAGAAAGAAACCAGGAGCGCAGCCCTACCAAGAGAAAGGGCCGAGTCACAACGTTCCTGGCATCCTTCAAAGCAGCAGCACAAAGCCTATTCCTGCAACCGTGCGAGCCAAAATTGCCCATGCCGGCAAAAAAGACTGTTTCCACTTCCATACGCCAAAAACGACCTCGGACCAGAGCTGACATGGGACAAGTCAGTCCGCCAAAGTATATACCAGCACAGGAACCAGTGAGCCACGCACCGAACGCCTTCTTCAAGTTTCTCGCTATAACGAGAGCGACAAGAGATGTCAATCTGAGGAACTGCAAGAACATCCCGAAGTCCTTTAGACGAGCAAACAAGGGAAACACCATCGAATCCCGAGTCCTGCAGGAGAGACTCGAAGAAGCTGAAGCAGCCATATCCAACAACGACACATCCTCGATCATCATGGGGGCAATGTCTGGTCAGTATATGGCTGCCTATAACGCGACAAGTGGCTTTGTGTTTCTGGATGAGGAAGATACTGAACGGACTAGCAGGCCAAAATACGCAACACCATCACACGACCCTATTGTTGTCACCGCCCGGTGCACCAAGATAATGTTGGATGACAGAGTCTTGCAAATGGTGAAAGCCATTTCGGGAGACTCTGAGATCGAGACATTCTGGAAACACTGGGAGGTACCCAAAATACAGTGGAACAATGGAGTTCCTGGATGCGGAAAAATAACTTGGGTGGTAAGACACTTCGATGTTGACAAGGACGTTATCGCAACAACAACTACAGAGGCAGCAAAATACCTCAGAGAGAAATTGGCGCACCGAATCGGAGACCTGGTGAAAACCAAGGTGCGCACTATGGCCTCGGTTTTAGGTAATGGTTATAAAAATAATCAGAGCTACGTCCGCCTGATGGTGGACGAGGCTCTCATGAACCATTTTGGGGCCATAGTAATGGCTTCTAGGCTGTCTTGAGCTAGCGAACTTGTCCTCATCGGAGACGTCAACCAATTACCTTACAGGGAGAACCTGTTCGATCTAAGGTATAACCGCCCTAAGCTGGTTACGAACATCAGCCAGGAGTTGTTGTGCACGCACCGGAACCAAATGGATGTTGCGTATGCGCTGAAAAAAATATACTCCGGTATATATTCCTCGGCTCCCAGTATAAGGTCCCTGCGCCGAGAGAGCTACACGGGAGCGAAAATCCCCAAATCCCTTCCAAACACCCTCTTCCTGGTCCACACTCAGGAGGAAAAGAGACCCTGACGAGCCAGGGCTATGGAAAGGGCGAAGGATCACGCACCCTTACCAATCACGAGGCGCAGGGACTGACTTACGAGTCAGTCAGTACGAGTGAGTCAGATTTAAAAGAAAAGCTCAAAGTGAAACTCGTAGAACTAAAAAAATATAAGGACCTGTTTGACAATTTACTACAAAAAAGAGATGATAGTGAGAACTCTGATCTAAAATGTGAACTAGCTGATCTACACACAAAGTTATCTGACCCGATTCATGTAAATGAACAGCTCAAGGACAATGTTGTATCATTCAAACAGTATAGTGACACCCACGAGCAGGCCTTAAGCCACATAACTGAGCTAGAATTTGAATTGAATAAGGCTCATCAAGAAATCCTAGTGTTAAAGTATTCTACATTCAATGAACGCACAACTGACACTGTCAATCTATACAATGAACTGATAGGTAGTGGCATTGAGTCTAGTGGCCCTCAACCGATGGTCGCCATAGACCTAACAAGTGATCTTTATGTAGTAATTCAAATTTTAAGTCATAAAAAAATAAAATATTTTTGATAGTTAAAAAAAATATACGCATATGCCAGAAAACACTTAAAAACGCAATTATTTTCTCAAAAATGTAGATTTAATCAAAGAAAAGTTACTGTTTTCTAAGCTGATTAAATCTTAGCTTATTTAATCTGAAAAGCTGCAAAGCTGCACTGATGAATTGGAAATTACTAAGCGTTTGTATGATGATGCCATTCTGAAGCTCCGCTCTGACCTGCTTGAGAAAGAAAAAATATTTCAAGATATTTTTTCTGGCTACATATTAGCTCAAAAACATCTGAGTGAACATTATAAACAAGCAATTGGGCTGATGGACCTGGTTACTAGTGATGTGGAAAGTGTGAGAGACATTGAGAGGAATAGCCCAAGCTCTTACAGTCAGTCACTGTCTAGAGCTGGGTCTGATTCAATAGAAGCTTCAAATGATAAAATCATCTTATCAACGGACCAGGGGGAGGTTGAGAATGTCATATGTCAAAATCATATTAAGAGAGTTCTGGTGTTCTCAGAAGCGATTGGCAGAAATTTTGGATCACTATTAGGTAACTTGCAGCACTGTTCAGCAATAAATCACTGCATGCCTGGAGCCTCATATGTTGAGATTGAAAAGAAAATCATGGCTTCTGAAATAGATAATACCACAATAGTGGTTGTCTATCTAGGGCAAAGTTTAGGTATTGACAGAAAAGATATTATTACTAGAACTACCTCTCTTCTCAAACTTAATGCTTTTAAAATAATGCTAATATCTTTTCCATACTCGAATGTGCTAACAAAAAGACAGAATGAGCACATTCATTCATTAAATACATTAATGTATAATATGACATGTCGTCACAGTGACAATTTTTTTTTATTGTAATAATTTTATTACTAATTTTAAGCTGACCCGGGATAGAATGTACCTACCTAAGAGATATAGGAATTTAATTGCTACTTTCGTAGCATATAATATTAACGCAGTTATAGGAAATATAACGAAGTGTTCAAATGACATAACAGTACTTAGTACAAGTACTAATAATATAAATTGTTTAAACTTATAAGTAAGACAAAAGAGAAACAATCTGATATGACATTGTATTATCAAAACATTAATCGTTTCTCTGTCAAAATACTTGACATTGAACTTCATTTAAATAAACATCCTTTTGATGTGTTGTGCTTTTCCGAAACATGGGTTAAAAAAGATATGATGTTATTTAATATAAGTAATTTCCAGGTGGCTAGCTCGTTCAACCGCACATCCGCTGAAGGAGGAGGCTGTATTATATTAATTAGAAACAATATCAAGTTCAAAGAGCGGAATGACTTAGTCGGATGTGCAATAGAACGTGTCTGTGAGGTAGCTTGTGTAGAGGTGGAAAAGCATCTATTGTTGTGTGTATATCGACCACCATATGGTAAAGAGAATAAATCAAATTTTCAAAATTTTATGGATACAATGGAATCAATTTTAAAGAAAATCTCTAAATGTTACAAACATATATATCTGTGGTGACTTCAACATCGATCTATTAACAGATTCATCAGATAAAACAAACCTAATTGCACTGTTTAAATCATTCCATTTGAATAATTTATTCTTTGAGCCCACTAGAATAACTGACCATTCAGCTACCTGCATAGACAATATTTATTCAAATTGTAAGGCTAAGGAAACTACAATTATGACCGGTGTTAGGTCTGATCACAAGGGCCTTGCGATAAAATTTAATGGCAATAAAAACATGAAAAAGATGATAATCGAACATAGGCCGTTAACAACTAGTAGGCTCGGAAAGCTTCAGCAAAATATTGAAGCAAAACTTTGCATCGCGAATCTTTCGGAAGAGGACCCTAACGATTATTATTATAGATTATTATCTTTAGTTTCTACAAAACAAAACTAGTTAAAGTACATCTCGTTTTTTCGATCGGTAAAATGTATGAAATAAAGAGAGCTAGATATATGTTTTTTTTCTTGCTATACAATCCAAAATCACATCCTTTCCATCACATCAATCCATTTTCAGGCAATGAAAAACTACACCTAACTGTTTTACCGACACAGCAACACTAAAGCTACTTGACAACAGATGGCGTTGTTAAGCAACACTAAGCCAATTAGTTCGGTTTGAGGTTAGACCGAGAAAATCAATTGTTTACTTACGAGCGAACCTCAGTCATCCCAGTACTAATAATAATAAGAGGTAGCCATTACAATGCGAGCATAAAAAAAGATGGCGCTTATAACTTTAACACGTCGCGTGTCACGCGTACACCATGTGTACGTACAAAAACGTGGTATGCCATGTTGCGCGTACACTTAATGTATACACATTTTTATACCTCTGGTTTGTAAATAATTAAATCAGATCAAATGCACTCCACCGGTATAAACTTGCTTTTAGTAGTAGCTTTTCGTTTTCACGACGTGCCACTCAAATATCTCCGCCCCACCACCCCTTATTAGATATTTAAGTCGCAGAGGCATTGACTATCGGGATCAAAAATTGGAATGTATATAAGCAACTAGATAAGTGGCACTGGAGGGGCCTTCCGTTACTTCTTAGGGAGAACCACTCCTGTTGCATAATTTAATTTAAGCAAAATTGATTGATTTTGCATGAACAAGATTGAACGTAATTTTCTATGTATTAGGTTAGTCGGGGTATTGTGCTGCACCTTCGGTGCTGCACTAATTCTTCTGCATGCGCGATCGGACCCACTTCTCTCGGCTGAGAAATCAGCGGCAGAGAGGAGGGAAAGCAAATGCATGTACTTAATTATAGTTAGAGTCATAGAAAGGGGTCTGTCGCACAGACAGCTGTACGTATTTTAGCTGTATGTCTTTGGAGGCTGGGCGACAGTCGCACTAATCCCAGTGGTCATGCCCGTCGTGCGGTGACCTGAGAGTAATTGTGTAGTTATGTTTAGTTCTAGGTTGAGTCAGATTAAGTATTAGATTAAGATGATTATGTACTAGTATAAGTATTAGGTTAAGCAAAATTGTTATATGATCGTAAATAAAGAAGAAAATAAAAGATTTTAATGATGCTGCAAAAGCAGCAGGTTTAGCTCGCGGGCCGAGCCGATAGCGCCCAGACAGGAAAAATAATCCTAACCTTACCTATGTCCGGCCGCGGAGAGTTACTTGCCGTGAGCTTACTGAACCCATGGTGCACCGGGATGCTTACAATACCTACTTCGGAAGGTACATCCGGGCACTTATTCACCGCCAAGACTGGGGGGTCTTTTAGGAAAACACTAGAAAAATAATCGGCAAAAGCCTCCGCTGCCGCGGCTACGTCCACGTTGGATCCTTTATAGACCGCAGAAGGTTCGAAACCACCTTTGGATCTTAAGCTAGACACGTGATGCCAGAAATGCTGTGGACAAATTTTTCAATTCCTTTCAATAGGTTCCGTCTGACGTTCATACGCTTTTGTTATTCGAACCTTAAGATTTGCGTGCAGGTCTGAAAAGGGTTTGTAGTCACCTGCGCAAAGAGAGCGCTTCCATAGCTTATGCAGCGATTTTTATCCTGCGAATATCCTCAATAATGTCAGACGTGAACAATACCGGATATCTAGCGGAAGCAACATTAAATCGTTTCCTTTTCGGCACACATTCATCAAAAGCTGTATACAAAATGTCACAAAAATAATCAGCAGCTAACTAAGCGTCATTGCATTCATATATACGAGTACAAGCCCACCCACAATCAATTAATAAACTATTAAAGCGTAATTAGTCAATTTTCTTGAAATTCCCATCTCGAGAGTTGTCAATGTTGCTAGGGGGCAATCGTTTTAGGGCACACTCACATGCACCTCATTGCATTGTCGCATTAATACTACGTCTAGTTTACTACAGCGTACATTAAATGTATTATTACGTTTAACAAAATTACAATATTCTAAAAAATAACCGTAGTAAATATTGATATTAACGGATGCACTATTCATATTGAGATCCCCAGTAATTCAGCGACTCAATAAATTATTCTACTTTGTAAAACCAACTCATATATCTATCGTCTGTCAAACTAGAAGGTATGTATACGACAAAAATATAGACAGTAACTCCACAGCGAGTCAACGAGACCCACTAGTCTTCACCGGTAGCAGTCTCTAGGTTAGGATGGCGCGTGAGACGCAGGCCGGGCCGCGCGGCCAGTAAGATGCCGCCGCCAGAGCAGCGTGTGCAAAACTTCCTCTGGTGGAGTTCTCTCGTTCAGGACGGCTGACAGCGCTACTTTCACGGTTCGCACCATCCTTTCCTAGGCCCGGCCCATATAAGGAGCTCCAGGTGGTATGAACTTCCATTGGACACCCTCTCGCTCAGCAGCCTCAATAACTGCTTCTTCTGTGCTTCTGTTCTCAGCTCGTGGTCTGCCCTAACAAAGTTCGTTCCATTGTCGCTATATCGACTACTTTTACAAGGCAACAATGGACAACAAATGGGGACCGTATTTATGAAGTCCAAATTTTTGGTGCAACAATTGTTGTTAGTTTTACGCGCATTTTCTTTTGTTTATTTTTTAAAGTCATCCCAATGTTTAACCATAGAGTTTTATTCTTTAGCGTAATATATTTTCTTTCTATGGCAACACTACAAACGAACATGTACTATCTGTGAACTTTAAAAAAATACAATCAATGTTTATATTTTCATCTGTGTTTGGCGGTGAGGTTATGTTTTGTGCTATAGTTTTTAGTGAATTAATAGGGTTAAACTCATGATTTTGATACAAATTATACATGAATATGATCGTGAATGTGTGAGGAATACTGTGAATAAGTGATTTAAGTTCTGAAATCAAAATTTACACGAAAAAAAATTGTCACGAATCGACAACTCCCGGTAAGCTAATTCTCATTGTTATGATTGGTTATAATTTGCTTTATTTTGAATATATTATACTTTTACATAGTAAAATATCAAAGAAATAATGTCGTCAAGGAATTATACCCACTCAGAATATGATAAATACGCCATATCATGTCAGGATCGATAAAAAATCAAAGTCACGTGACAGTTAAATTCGCTAGTACTAAAAATTCAAAATTTGTATTTTTTTTTAAATATTTCTGATTTCTAATTATTCTTGGAAACCTAGTTTGGTTTGTAGAGTTTCTAATAAGAATTCCAATAAAAAAAACTAACAAGAAAATTTATATTTAAAAAAATTCGAAATCACCATGTCTGAGTCTAGAAAATGGGCCCCCAAGTTGAAAACAAGTAGTTCAAAGTAGCTCTTATTTTTTATGTAATTATTAATAACCTAAGCATATATTACTAGGCAAAAATAATATATCTGTTCTAGTTTTTCAAAATATTTATAAATAATAATTCAAAATCCTGTCTTGGTAAGCATTATTTATTGTTAAAACTTAATTTTTGTGGTCAGATTGCAATTTTTTTTGATAATATTTCTTCTACGAATTCAAATATTTAAATGTAATTAGTTAGATATGTCTTTTTACTATTTAGTTACAGCAAAAAACCTATAACTAGGTATTATAGTAAAATTTTTAAATTACAATTTTTTTCCACATTAACTCAGATTTTTTCGGCTACGTCAAGTGTCTCCTTGTGTAACATAACATTTGATATGAATATTTATGTATCAGATTCCTTGGTCTTTTAACTTTCTCTGACAAAAATTTCGTCTCTTAACTCGCTATAGGTATGGCACAAGAGCCGTTTGTTCCCAACTCGGCGCAACATATGACGCGGGCGCAGGTCGCAACACTTACTAGAACGCCGCAGCGATCGTTAAGGCACTTTGAAGCGCTTTAGTCGTTTGATGATGCGTGGACTACCTCTTATTGCTGCCATTCGTCGTAGTGCCATTATCATAGAGCTGGTGCTCAGTGATGATGCTAGTTCCAGGTGGTTCCAGTCGCGTGGTGAGACAAGTGAAGAGTGCTCCCCATCTTTTCTCTTTTCTGCGTCCCATTGTCACGTGCATAGGGCCAAAATAGTTAACCGCAGTGCATGTGAAAGGGTGATCACTGTGATGCAGTCGTTCTGCTGGCAAATTGCCTAGCTGAGGCATTTGCGCTTCATTTTCTTCACACGACACCATTGACATTGATGCAGAACCTTTTTAACTGAGTTGCGCAGAGATAGGATCCAATACTTTTGCCAAAGCTTGTTTATTACTGTAGCATGATTTCCATGGTAGAAACGTTCGTGCTAATGCTGGATCAGGAGCTGAGCAATCTTGTGTCTTTCTTCTAACACGATGAGGTTTTTATCGCGACTTCCGATCCCTCAAACTTTCGCTGTTCTACTGTTAACTAGTAGTAAACTAGACTGTTTAGTCTAAAATACCCTCTTCATCGAGTTGGATGTCAATTCTCCTCAATGTGCTTGTTTTCTCTAGGTTTTGCTTTCTCTTGATGGACATGATCTCTTTCGAATATGTATCTTCTTGAGATTTCTTAATGGTCGCAATTTCAGCTTTTTGCAAATGCGTCTGTCTTATTGGAAGCCAATTTCTTGTCTCTTCTGGCTTTTCTTGACGAAAAATTATTTCCTTCTCCTTATGGTTTCCAAGTCTTATCCTGTTCTGATGTAGCATTTGCTGTTTGCCGTGTTTTCTGGCATAAATCTATGACATGAAGACTCTTGCTGTGGCTCGAAGCAGATGTATCCAACTTGGTGTAACTTAGGTGTAACTTATATATTTAGTTTCTTTTGTCCCATCTACCCTAAGTTAGGTGGTAAATTTTAACTCTTATTTAATTTTACTTTATTGCCGGTGAATCCGTATATTTGGTAACACGACAGTTTTTGGGGAAATGTAAGGTACTTACGATTTGGTGCCTGTAGGCGACGCATGTAACAATTGTGTATCATAATGTATTTCAATATGTACTGTAGCATATTTCATTGTTTATAGATTTATAAAATATAGGTACTAGATAAGTAATTATGAAACACTTAGCTCCATCTGTTGCAATATTTGAAATTAATAATAAAGTTGAATTTGGAGGGTTCGTGTCGATTTTTTATAATTTTGATGTCGGTACTTTGTTAAAAGGTCGCGGTTACGAGCTTGAACGGTCCGCACGTACGCAGTTATAATTAATAGATTTCTTCACAAAATCAGTGTTCTCGACGCAGTGTTAAGAACTAACCCGCACCCCCTAGTTCTTTGTCGCATAATATATATAGTTTTCATTTCTATCCTTTATAATCTGGTCTTCGAGCTCGAATCATTGAACGAGTAACTTGTGATGGCGGAAACGCCGCAAACGATGGGTTTGCCACGTCGTACGCGACAAAAACTTTTGGATCCTCAGAAACTGGAGAATGCACATACGAAGTTCAACAAACAGATTCTTCCCCGTGGCAGCGATTGTCCTATGACGTCACGGGATAAAGAAGAGTACAAACAAACGCCAGTGCCGTGCAAATTGTCACCGCGTGGCACCGTGCAGCATTCGACATGTGCATCGAAAACTACCTTTCGCACGAAGAAATCTACTGCATCTTCGGTAGCACGACGTAAACAGCTTGTGCTGCAAGCTGCCGAAGCTAAAGCCAAGATTCAGATGGAGTTAATTGACAAGAAGCTAGAAGCTGACCTTGCCAAGGTCGACGCCGATGATAACCTCGCCGACACCGATGTACCTCCTGATGAAGACCATGGCACGACCTGTTCAAAATCCATATCTGGTGACCAGACACGTAATGATGTAGAAAAGTGGCTGGATCGTAACTGTTCACCTACTCAGCCCCGTGATGACAGCATCCAACAATTAGCTCATACATTGAAGGATCTGATGAAGCAGACTGCCTCGCAGCACGAAGATCGTCTGCTCAGCCGGCTCGCTACACCGCGCGAACTGCCTCAATTTAGTGGTGACTGCGTCGAGTGGCTATATTTCAAAAGTGCATACGATGACTCGACTCGTATGTGTAAGTTCAGTGATTCTGAGAACTTATGGAGACTTCGCCGTTCTTTACGAGGTGAGGCTAAAGAAGCTGTTACTGATTTGCTGATAGGCAACACTCCGCCATCAGCAGTGTTAGAAGCTCTCGAACTGAGATTCGGCCGAGCCGATATTATTATTCAAAACATAACGATGCAGTTGAAAAAGTTACCATCGTTACCTAACTGTTATCAAATAGAATTGACCCACTTTGCCGTTAAAGTTAATAACTGCGTGGCAACAATTCGCGCACTGAGTCAAGATGATTATTTACGAAGCCCTGAGCTCGCTGCAGCTGTTATGTCAAAAATGCCGAGCACTCTGATGAGTAAATGGACCGATTATGCCTACAGTCGACTATGTGATGGCAAATCGAAGCTGGAATTGCTAGCTACATTTTTGAAGACGGAGGCTGAGATGTTATCAGTCGTCGGAGTGACTCAGTCGCGAGAGTATAAAAAGCCGATCGATACAGGAGTCAAGCGAACTGATGATAAATTTCGACATCGCTCTGTGTTTACTTCAGTCATGGCCGAAGACAAGAAATGTCTGTATTGTACGAAATGCGATCACAACTTGCCTAATTGTCGCATATTCAAACGTGCAATGCAAAGAGACAAATGGAATTTCGTTAAAAAGCAGAGATTATGCTATTGTTGTTTGTCTACAAAACAACACAATAGTAAGTTGTGTCCTGCACCTATGTGTGACGTAGACAACTGCGGTATGGCGCATCACCGCCTACTGCACTGGACAAAGCCTGTGGTTACGTCACAAACAGTTGATGAACCTCTGATAAGCCAAGATGGCCCGGAACGAGCTTTAACGCCCGACGCATCGATAACACACGTAGCACGGGATACGAGTGACGTCACGAACCTTTCTACGAGTTCTACGACGACGGAGGAGTTTGCGCTGCTTAAAGTGATATCCGTTCAATTACGCGAACCTAAGGGAGTAGTAAATACCTACTGCCTCTTGGATGACGGCGCTGCAGTGTCTCTGATTGATTCCGAGTTATCGGAAACTTTGGGTTTAAAAACTGAAAATTCGTGTTCTATAAAGTTTACTGACGCGTTCGGTTTGGAAGTGTATCAATCGGAAGTGCAGAAAGTAAATGTGCTAATATCAGGACAAGACAATGCATCTTATAATATAAGCTTGCGTAAATGCGATAAGTTAAAATTAAGTGTTCAATACATGTCAGACGTAAACAAAGTACATGGTCCACACTTGGCTCTTTGATTTGTGCACGTAATGTAGTGCCCCGTATACTGTTAGGCCAGGATAATTATTATCTTTTAGCCCCGCTTGAGATTGTTCACGGAGATAAGAGCTCGCTGTATGCATCACGGTGCAGGTTAGGATGGACCATCCATGGCTACCACAACGGTCGCACTCACTCTTCGGTAAGTGAACTTAATATTTTCCATCTCGCTCGCTCTTCTGGTAGTGAAAATATGCAAGAAAATACTGATCTTAATAACTTAATTAAAGATTCCTTCAGTTTAGATTCAGTAGGAATATCTACCTTATGTCGTGAGAATAAGGATCATGTCAGAGATATTGATATTCTAGATAAAACTTCACGTCAAGTAGGAGTCCAGTGGGAAGTAGGTTTGCCCTTTAGAAAGGACGAGTTTGATATGCCCGACTCATACTACAATGCTTACTTACGTCAACAACTGTTGTTACGTAAGTTCCAGAGAGATAACGTCTATGCAGATAGGTACAAACTGGAAATGACTAAGTTGTTTCAGAATGGTTACGCTCGGGAACTCAATGTGAATGAACTTTCCGCTAATCATGTTTGGTATTTACCACATTTTGGTGTCCAAAATCCCAATAAGCCTGATAAGTTAAGGCTCGTGTACGATGCAGCGTCAAGAGTTGACAGCGTTAGTTTAAATGATTATTTATTGACTGGACCTGACTCATATAATTCTTTGTTTGGAATTATGCTTAGATTTCGCGAGAACCCGATTGCTATCATAGGCGACATACGTGATATGTTTTTACGCATTAAGATACGTTCGGAAGATCAGCATGTTTTCAGATTCTTATGGCAAGAGTCTATAGATAGTCAAATTAAGATTTGTGTAATGCAAAGTTTAATATTTGGCAGTAATGCATCACCATTTATCGCGCAATAAATTAAAAATAAAAATGCACTAAAATATGCCGATATTCATTCGGAAGCTGTTGACGTTATTATAAACAATCATTATATGGATGATTGTTTACACTCAACTTGTGATCACAAGAAAGCTATACAGTTAGTGCACGACATAACGTCCATTCATAAGAAGGGTGGATTCGAGATAAGAGGTTGGTCGAGTAATTGTAGACAGGTGTTAGCTTCTATACCTACGGATGCGTTGGCGCACACAGCTATACAATTTAAAGATGGTGTAAATAACACAGCTGAGCGCACTTTAGGGTTGATATGGCATCATGCAGATGACTCATTCGGTTTTAAGATTAACTTGACTCGTATACCTACACATATTTTAGACGGGACGGTCCCGCCCACAAAAGCGAAAATGCTTAGCATTATTATGTCGGTTTATGATATTCATGGATTTTTATCGCCGTTTCTGATAAAAAGTAAAGTTAAATTGCAAGACGTACACCGATCCGGTGTCGACTGGAAGTGCCAGATTCTACCCGCCGAGCACACTAAGTGGGTGAAATGGCTCGACGAATTGAAACGACTAGAGGTGTTACGTATACCTCGTTGGTATTTAAATGCTGGTACTTGGACTCAATGTTACCCAACAACAGCTATAGATACGGAAGATACAAACACAATTATAGAAAAGCAGATGCATATTTTTTCTGATGCATCTCTAAAATCTTTTGCTACAATAATATTTTGGCGATTGACCCGACGTGACGGAAGCGTACTGGTGTGTTTTGCAGCCGCAAAGAGCAGAGTGACTCCTCTCCGCCCTGTATCAGTTCCAAGATTGGAACTACAAGGCGCGCTGATAGCTGCACGTCTTGGTGACACGCTTCAGCGAGAACACAAAGACATGAAGCCTGATAAACGCTACTTTTGGACGGACTCTCATACAGTATTACAGTGGATCCACAGGTCACTGCGGATGCACTAGGGTTACCTAGAAATTTCAAACCCTTTGTAGCCTACCGGCTTGGTGAGATAGACGAACTGACAGTGACGTCAGAATGGCGATTTGTACGGTCAGCATTAAATGTAGCTGATTTCGCCACAAAAGTTGCTTTTAATTATAACCTCACTCTACATATTAAACAGCCCACAAGACAGAAAAACTGTATTGAACACATTGTTAGCAATATTGAGGGAGCAGTAGGCCGCACTCATTCTGTGCACCTCTCTGATCACGACACTTGTCAGACAACCACTTTTCCGGCCACAAAAATAGAGAAGCGTTTTGATAAATGGTATATAGAGTCACGAAATTATAGCCAAGATAATGTGAATAAATTTTTAAATCATTTATCAGCCCTGAGATGGACGGATGTGTATAATGAAAATAACTTAGATAGAGCATTTAATTTTTTCCACGATCTTTTCTGTCTCCTATATAATTTATGTTTTCCAATAGAAAAGCACAAAATTCAGAGTAATTCATCTTCAGCTAAGTGGATTACAAAGGGTATCAAAGTATCAGCAAAACGAAAAAGAGAATTGCGATATCATTGCTATAAACTGAAAACGTCTGACAGTAAAACAATTTACCAGAAATATAGTAGTGTTTTGAGACATTGTATAAATAATTCGAGAAAAAATGTAAACCTTAAATTTTTATCTAATTCAAAAAATAAGTGCAAGGCGTCGTGGCACATTATTAAAGATAAGGTGGACTGTCAGCATACCGTTGATGGTATGAATGCTATTAACGTAAATGGGCATACGACAAGAGATCCAATTAAAATAGCGGAAGCGTTCAATGACTACTTCATTAATCTCTCTAACACGCCCAAGCCAATTAACACTAATATACCTGACACTTCACTAAATGGTAACCAAAACAGCTCAACCATATTTATAAAACCTGTGTCTGATATTGAAGTGCTAAAGCTGGTTTTTTCACTTAATAATACCAAATCGACGGGTTATGACGGCATTTCAACTCATATACTAAAACAATGTGTGTTCATAATATACCCAGTATTAAAATACTTACTTAACCTTTCTCTAACAGAAGGTGTTTTTCCGCAAAGACTAAAAGTATCTGTGGTAAAGCCTTTACACAAAAAAGGCAGTAAGAAAGAGTTAAATAACTACAGACCCATAACTCTTATACCTACCTTGGCTAAGATATTTGAGAAGGCGATGCATCAGCGTTTGGTAAATTTCTTTGACACATATAAAGTGATTAAAGAAGAACAAAATGGTTTCCAGAAGAAAAAATCAACGGCATTGGCTACTTTTGCTCTGGTGGACAGTTTAATAACGTGCATTGATAAACGTATACCCGTCTCAGGTGTATTCTTTGACATGAGCAAGGCTTTCGACTTTGTGGACCACAATATACTATTAAAAAAATGTGATTTTTATGGTATCAGAGGCCTTGGTCTAGTTTGGTTAACAAGCTACTTGACCGGTCGAAAACAATACGTAGAGGTAAAAAATATTGACGAGCACTTAGTATTAACGGCCTTCAAATCGAGTCCCAAACCTAATAACGTCGGCGTACCCCAAGGTAGTATTTTGGGACCGTTATTGTTCCTTATTTACATTAACGACTTACCGAATATAACGAATAAACAATGTGTACTATTCGCTGATGATGTGTCTATTGTAGTGCCAGATAATAATGATAAATCGTATGAAGCATCACTAAATTTCGAAATAGAATCGGTAATAAATTGGTTAGAACAAAATAACTTAAGGGCTAATCTATCTAAAACGAAATTCATTAATTTTCAAAACTATAATAATATTGACATTTTTAATCCAACATTGACATGCAAATATGAAAGAATAGAAAAAATGGACGAAATTAAATTTCTTGGAATCGTATTAGATAAAAATCTGAACTGGAAATCACATATAGACAGTGTATGTAAGAAATTAAATAGATTCATATATGCCCTTGGAAGATTAAGACGTACTTCGGGTCAAGACACCGCACTGACTGCTTATTTTGGTTACGTCGCCTCAGTTCTAGGTTACGGACTAATCTTATGGGGTAACTCTACGCATATTAAAAGAGCTTTTATAATTCAAAAAAAATTTATTAGAGCTGTTTGTGGAGTCGGTCCACTAGAGTCATGTAAACCACTTTTTAAAAAACTAAATATACTGACTCTAATAGGCTTATATATTTATCAAATAGGATGTTTTGTTAAAGAACATAATGCATTTTTCAACCACTATGAGGACCAAACTCACTCTAGGGCAAAATATAGAGACCCAACGAGGTTAATGATGCCCACATGCAAAACTGCTCTTGCTCGTTAGAGCTGTGTGACTATGACAGTGAAAATATATAACAAGATACCTAGAGATATAAGAGAATTACCAATTAGACAATTTAAAACCAAACTTTGTAAGTGGCTTAAAGAAAAATGCTTTTATGACATTAATGAATTATTTGGTATACATTGAGGCTGACATGTTTATTTTATATTATAATTTAGTAATAATATTAATGACATTTATTTTTTAATTATTGACATGTTCTTCATATATCAGTCGTATGTTAGTCATAAATCAATACTAACAATATTATATTGTACGTCTGTCAAGGACAAACTGTGGTTCTACAAGCACTTGTGCGCTTAATAAGATCTATTATGTACACGGTTTTTGCAATTAATAAATTTCATTTCATTTCATTTCAAAGAAAATTCACCACCACTTGCATATGACAGTGTCTGGTTTCAAGGACCTGAATTCTTACGGCAACCTGAGCACACATGGCCTAAGGATATGACGTCAACCAAAGCATCACAAGACGCAGTCTGTGAGGTAAGGAACATTAATGTGACCACGTCACAGGTCATTGGACACTCACTACCTAATGAAGACGACTTCTCGTCATGGATACGACTTATTCGAGTTACTGCTCGAGTCTTATTATTTATAAAACGATGTCGAGGTTTTGAAGCTCAAGTTAACGTTGAACTGCTGAATGAAGCAGAAAAGTTACTTTTGAAAAAGTGTCAACAAGACTCGTTCGCCCAAGATATTGAGCACCTTAAACAAAATAAGCCCTTGTTGTCTACTAGTCGCTTATTAACGTTGACGCCTTATATTGACCCCGAGGGAATTTTACGTGTTCAAGGTCGAATCGATAAAGTTCAATGTGTTGAACAGTCGGCGATGAGGCCTGCGATACTAGATGGTCGTCACAGAATAACACGACTGTTGGTAGAATACTACCACCGGAAGGCACTTCATGGTGCGCACGAACTGGTCGTAAACGAATTACGGCAACGATACTGGATTATTCAGCTGCGGCCGACTGTACGCGCCGTAGCATCGCGATGTTTATTCTGCCAGCATCGCCGTGCAAGTCCGCAGGCGCAGCGCATGGGTAACCTGCCCGCTGCTCGTTTGCAGCACAATCGTCTTTCATTTTCATGTACCGGCGTTGACTTTTTTGGACCTATGGAGATCACCGTAGGCAGACGAAGACAAAAAAGGTACGGTGTAATTTTTACGTGCCTGACGATACGAGCAATTCATTTGGAATTGACCGAAAGCTTAACTACTGACTCAGCTATTATGGCGTTGAGACGCATGATAGCGCGTCGAGGTACGCCCAGCGTTATCTATTCAGATAACGGGACGAACCTGCGAGGAGCGAACAATGAGTTAAAGCGCAGTATTTTAGAACTCAATCAGAGTAAACTCCGTGAAGACGGAACTGTAAGAGGTATCTCATGGGTTTTCTTGCCACCTGGAGCACCTGAAATGGCCGGGTCCTGGGAACGCATGATACGCACGGTCAAGACTGCCTTAAAGGTCGTCCTTAAAGAACGAGCTCCACATCCTGAGACGCTTTATACTTTAATGGCAGAAGTTGAAGCCCTAGTAAATAGTCGCCCAATCACTTATGTTTCCTGTGATCCTAATTATCCCGAAGCCCTAACGCCAAATCATTTTTTGATAGGAACTTCATCTAACGGCCCAAGTTTAGGTAGGTACGACGATGACGACTTATGTTTACGCAAACAATGGCGAATAGCTCAGCGATTAACTGATATGTTCTGGACTAGGTGGTTAAAGGAATATTTGCCTACTTTGCTGCCTAGATTTAAGTGGAATAAAGAGCAGAGAGCGTTGCGAGATGGAGATTTTGTGTTATTAATTGAACCTAATTTGGATCGTGGATCCTGGCGTCACGGAGTAGTGAGTGGGACACACAGCGGCGATGATGGTCGCATCAGAGTGGTAGACGTACGCACACGCACTGGCGTAGTACGGCGCCCGGTCACGCGCGTCGCCCTCATCTTACCAGCGGATTGTTAGTGCTGATCTGACTTGGTATCCATATGTTTGATTTTAGTCTGCTCAGTTCAGCACTATGGGGGCAGATTGTAGGCGACGCATATTACAATTGTGTATCATAATGTATTTCAATATGTACTGTAGCATATTTCTTTGTTTATAGATTTATAAAATATAGGTACTAGATAAGTAATTATGAAACACTTAGCGCCATCTGTTGCAATATTTGAAATTAATAATAAAGTTGAATTTGGAGGGTGCGTGACGATTTTTTATAATTTTGATGTCGGTACTTTGTTAAAAGGTCGCGGTTACGAGCTTGAACGGTCCGCACGTACGCAGTTATAATTAATAGATTTCTTCACAAAATCAGTGTTTTCGACGCAGTGGTAAGAACTAACCCGCACCCCCCAGTTCTTTGTCGCATAATATATATAGTTTTCATTTCTATCCTTTATAGTGTCTATATTTATTGATATTCTTCTATCCTGAAAATGAGTTTTCCATTAGTTCTTTCCCACTGGTAGCAAAGCTGGTGTGTCACTTTCTTCACCATATTTATCTATGAAATGTACGAGTAGTATTCACGTTTTAATACTAACTAGACGGTAAATATTAGTCAATTCCGTTTAAAATAATTTTGTATTTTTTTCCAAAACATACATGGACAAAAATTATTTGTTCATACTTTGACAAATCATGACATCACAGCTTGAAGTTATCAATCCAAAATCTTGTTAATTTTTCTTTCTCTAAAGAGTTTATTTTATTATTCTTATTTTATATTGGCTATTTTACTGGCCATATTGACATTCTTTTTTAATTCAACTTTCGAGTTCCGATTTCCTATAAAAGCTAAAACTTGTGGCATTTGGAGGATTCTTACTTCAGATTTAGAAGGAAAATATTGCAAATATAGTTTACTTTTGCTGTAATCTCTAATTCTTAATCTGGTCTCTCTAATTTAGACAAGACCTTGCCAAAAGTGCTCCGTAAAAGTCTAAAAGTGAAGTTTTGTGAGGTCTTTATGAACTGCATTATCAAACTTCTGTAATGAAGAAGATGCAACCTCCCACATCCGGATTCGAGAAAATATTGTAGGCATTCCTATGGAATCACATTGTATAGATCCCAGGCGCTCTGTCAATGAAAACTATTCGAGTAATGATTTAGCAGTTGGGCAGAACGCATGAGCGATCTAAAAGACCGAGGCAAGTAATTAGCTATAAGAAGTTTTTTTAATATTAGCTTTTGTATATAGCGAGGTCTTCAAAATAATGTCAGAGGAGTAAAGTGTATTCGACTGCCTTCGGCTTCGCGCCGAGCGGCATTAATAAACCCTTTTACAAGAGCGAACATTCATTTCGTTTCTTGCCCATACACTTATTAGTTTATCTATCTATGTATCTATCTCGTTTGGCTCACTCGGTCAATAAAACACAAGATGGTCACAGAAGTACGTTTATTGCAATCTCGTTGAGTGCCCGTCGGGGAGTGTTGAGGCGTGAGTGCCGCTCACAACCTGTTCTGTATCCAGGAGAGGAAGGAGGTGACGCGCGCGTACCCCCCGGGGAACCCGATATCGCACCCCCCCGCCGCGTGGAACGACACCACGCCCACCTGCAAGGGACACAGCAAGTTAATATCTATGCTTCACATACTTTTTTGAGAAAACTTTTAGTTAAAAACATTCCTGTTATCAGTATGTGTATTAGTATATGTTATTATATACTCCGTGTCCAACAATATCACGTGAATCCAAGCATGTGTGCGAGTGTACGAGTGTGTGTGCGTAATTCATTATTATCTCCATAGCGAGTAACATAAGAACACTGACCATATAAGGCTGCCCACTGAAGGTGACGACCAGTGGCCCCCCTGAGTCCCCCCCGCAGGGCCCGACCCGCCCTTGGCCAGAGGTGCAAATGGTGCTGCTGATGATGTTGAACCCGTAAACACTGGCGCAGTCCAGGTTGTTCACCACCATCACATTGACGTGGCGCTGGGATTGGTTCTGGGTGATGTTCTCGCCTGTATCAGAATCAACTTGGATTATTGCTGGTCCTTCTTGTTTATGGGAGGGTTTGATCAACCGGCTAAATGCTGCACTACACTAGATAGATACCGAAGTATTCTAACTTTTAAAGGTTAATCGTTTGTCATAAAAGTTTACTGCTTAAGCTATATAAATAAGAAATTAGAGGTAAAGCTCAGGAATGTCTACGAAGTTACTTAGGCGGTAGGTATCAGCGTGTTGAGATAACTCAAATTATTGGAAATATAAAAAAAACAAGTTTCAATCCTCGTACTCTTTAAACAAATACGGTGTTCCTCAATGTAGCGTTTTAAGACCCTTGCTGTTCCTACTTTATATAAATGATCTGATCCAAAGCTACGAAACATAAATGTATTTTGTTTGCAGACGATACTACAATCGTTATCAAATGTAAGGATAAAGAACTTCTAGAGGACGAAGCCAATCAAGCCTTTCATGATGTCCTTTGCTGGTTTGAAAATAGTGATGAATGTATTAACTTTAGGTAAAACTAATTGTGTTGAATTTCAAGCTTATAATATCGTACCAAATAGTGTTAATATTAGATACTTATCGAAATAACAATAATATAATTAACTAATTTATGAAATCGTATTGACGGTGAATGACAATTGATTAGCATGAGTCACTAAAAAGGCTGAATTTTTTTTCCCTAAAATTTTTATTGTTTTTAACACCAAAAAGTGTGAAATAACTTGTCGAAATCGGTACCATTCCTAAATGTTGTTATAAAAGGTAACTACTTTTGAACTATCATGGTACCGACTTCAACAAGTTATTTTATACTTTTTGGTATTGAAGTCGGGTTCATTTTTTGGTAACTTTTTTTGAGCTATCATGGTACCGATTTGTACAAGTATAAATAAAGTAAATAGTAATTGTAGGATATACTAATATTAAATATGTATAAATTCATACTGTAGTGTATCACATAATAGCATTATATAAATGTACATAACATATATAGTATAATGTGACAGCTGTCAGCACCATGCGTCAGCTGCCAGTATTGAGCAACGAACAGGCGACAATGTCGTAACGTCATTCTGCGACTGCGACCGGTTTCGTGCTATAAAAGGCGGCCGCGCAGCAGGCCGGGACTCAGTCGTTCGGTAGCCACCACGGGAGCAAGACCTCCTACCCAGGTCGTTTTAACGGACGATTTATAATATAAATACACCAAGTATATTATATATATATAAGGAGTTGCAATTCTACATTTTGGCGACGAGAAAAAAACAAAAAAGTGAGTACCTAACATTCATATAACGTTATAATGTTAATTAACTATTAAATACCTGCACGTATTTACGCCATGTATCAATAAATTATGAGCAGAATGGCTACGCTTAGGGTTATGCTACAAGTCCTCTGATTGGTTTTGTTAGAGGAAAGGAACTTAAGGCAATATATTATACAGTCGATTGAATAGATATATGGTGTATGGTGTGATTGTGCAACATGCTTCATTTAATTTTTTTACGACCGGTTACTATCTAGCTGCCATGACTATCGTTTAAAAGCGAGACATAGTTAATATTTATGACCCACACAACTAGCGATATAGCTATTTTAATGCAATCTCTGTAGTTCACTCTGAGTGAGCTATTTTACTTCTCAATAGATTATGGCAATAGCTTAACAATGTTATTACACAATTATAGTATCTAAAAACAGTAGCCTGGGCGTATGCTATTCATAGAATCAATATTTCGATCATGACGGTCCAATTTATCCCTTTGAGGAATTACAATTCAGTGAAGTACGTGACGGTCTACAAGCTATAGACACACGTTCGTTCGCATAGAATTTAAGGATGTATATCCTTGTACTGGACACTGATCGAGATATGATTGGAATAGTGTTCACCATTGTTAATTACGGTAAGGGTTTGCAGATTCTTACACACAATGAATCCGATGGTCACCAAGTAAAATAAGCAATCATCCAGTGTTCCTAAGTGGAAAATACGAAAACAAAAATACTTGTTATCCGTTCAAATATTTCAGCCCTACGAGAGTCAATATGGCATCCAAATTGAACCTAGCCCCGCTGGAGAGCTTCGACTGCGACAGCGACCCTGGCAGCATCGGGCAGAGGTGGGAGAAATGGATGCGAGGTTTCGAGATCTACCTGGAAGCAACTGGTATGAAAGATCCCATTACTAAGAGAGCCACTCTATTACACACTGGCGGCCTAGGGCTTCAGGAAATTTATCACAACATTCCTGGAGCACATGCAGCTAGCGATGAGAACGTTGACGTTTATAAAATAGCGATAGAAAAGCTGAATAATTATTTCATGCCCAAACAAAGCAAAGTCTACGAGAGACACCTTTTCCGACTCACGAGACAGGAACCTGGTGAAAATTTTGAAAATTTCTGATAAGGTTGCGCAAACAAGCTGATAAGTGTCAGTTTGCTAGCAAAGATGAAAGCCTTATCGATCAAATTGCTGAAAAATGTTCATCTAAGGAACTTCGTAGGAAAATCTTAAAAGGGGGTGATAGTTTAACCTTAAATGACATCATTGTTGAAGCCAACACATTAGAAAGCGTTAGTCGGCAGTTGGATGACTTTGACCTCAAGTCCCAACCGCCTCAAGGCAGCACCGTGAACGAAGTAGTGGAAAAGGACTATTCAGATACGGTAAATAAAATAAGTATATCTAAAAATACTTATAGATGCACGAGATGTGGAAAAAACACACATACTGAACAGGACCCTAGATGCACAGCGAGAAAGGTAAGGTGCCATAGGTGCGAGATCGTTGGACATTTCCAACAATGTTGTAGGACAAAAAACCCGCGTAAACGTCAACACGTTTCTATCAGAAACGACAATAATAACCCAGGGCCTTCTAAGATATCAAGAAGGGACAATAGCAAGAAAGATCGCGAGGAGGTACACTACGTTTTTCGAATCGACGAAGATTGTCTTGTAGATTGTGACATTGGCGGAGTTAAAGCCAACTTATTGATAGACTCGGGTAGTAAATGTAACCTTCTAACCGAGGAGACATGGAACCGCCTTAAGACGTCAAAAGTTGAAGTGACAGAGCAGAACAGCAATCCAAACAAGGTATTTCTGTCCTATGGGAGCAACACACCACTCACCGTGATTGGATCGTTTAAGTCTGCTGTACAGGTAGGTAATAAAAATGTTCCTGCAATATTTTACGTCATAAGGAACGGTACCAAAGACCTGTTAGGCAAAGAGTCTGCTACAGCGCTGGGAGTATTACGGGTGGGCTTAGAAGTAAACGCAGTTGAAAAGAAACCTTTTCCAAGGTTCAAGGATGTTCTTGTCGAGATACCTATCAACGAAGAAATAAAGCCTGTTTGCCAGCCATACCGCAGAATACCCATTCCACTAGAAGAAAAAGTAAGTAACAAATTACAGGATCTTCTGGACACAGACATCATAGAAGAAGTGCGAGGACCATCTAGGTGGGTATCCCCCATAGTCCCTATACCAAAAGAGAACGGAGATTTACGACTCTGCGTAGACATGCGAAAGGCGAATGCGGCGATCATGCGTGAAAACCATCCCTTGCCAACCATGGATCAAATGCTACCACACTTTAAAAAAGCGAAGGTATTTTCACGCCTTGACATAAAAGACGCTTTCCACCAAGTTGAGATACATCCAGATTCTCGCCAGATAACAACATTCATTACCAGCAAGGGCATGTACAGGTACAAAAGACTCATGTTCGGAATCTCATGTGCGCCGGAAATCTTTCAAAAAACCTTGGAACGGATACTTTTGGGGTGCGAGGGTACAGTGAATTTTATTGATGACATCGTAGTTTTCGTGTCAAGTCAAGCGGAACATGACTGTCACCTACGACACACAATGTCGGTACTGTCAGAGAAGGGCGTCTTACTGAACGAGAACAAATGCAAATTCAACATTACTAGAATTGAATTTTTGGGACATGAGCTCGCCCCGGAAGGCATCAAGCCCTTGGGCAAGTATGTGGAAACCATCCAAAATTTTAGGGCTCCTTCCACAACAGAAGAACTACAAAGTTTCCTGGGCCTTGTCAATTATGTTGGAAAATGGATACCGAATCTTGCTACTCTGACAGAACCACTCAGAAGATTGCTAAGGAAGAAGACAGGTAAAAAGTCTAATATATCTGGAGAGTGGTTAACCGAGCAGCAAGAGGTATTTAAAACGCTAAAAGAACAACTATCTCATATTAAATCATTGGGCTATTACGACCCCGCTGACAAGACTCAGGTAGTTGCAGATGCTAGTCCTGTAGGCCTAGGGGCAGTTTTGATCCAGATCGACTCCAAGGGCCCCCGAGTTATAGCATATGGCAGCAAAAGCCTAACGGATTGTGAAAAAAGATATTGTCAAACGGAAAAAGAGGCATTAGCATTGGTCTGGGCCATAGAGCATTTTAAAATATATCTGTATGGCAAAGAATTTCAACTGATCAGTGACCACAAGCCATTAGAAGTTATATTTGGACAAAACTCGAAACCTTGTGCTAGGATCGAAAGGTGGGTACTACGACTTCAGTCGTTTCGCTATAAAATCGTCTACCGGCCTGGAAAAACCAATATTGCTGATCCCATTTCAAGGCTGTGCGTCAACACCGTGAGTACTCCCAAATTTGCTGACACTATTAACCAAGTTGTGGAGCACTCCAGACCAACTGCAGTTTCACTTGCCGACATAGCAAGACTTTCAGCTGAAGATGATGAAATCGTCAAGGTGCGAGTGGGTTTTTATGAACAATCCTGGGATCCAATAGTCAGCGGTTATAAACTGTTTGCTACAGAATTCTGCTTCCACGAAGACATCCTACTTCGAGGTACTAAAATTATAATACCTAGCAAATTACGGAACCAAGTTCTGGAAGCAGCTCACGAAGGACACCCTGGCATAGTGGCCATGAAGCAACGACTCCGTACAAAAGTCTGGTGGCCTAAAATTGATAAGGATGCAGAACGTATGGTAAAAAATTGCAACAGTTGTATTCTAGTATCTGCTCCAAACCCACCGAACCCGATGAAGCGGAGAGAATTCCCTACTGGACCTTGGGTTGATGTATCTATGGACCTCCTAGGACCTCTGCCATCCGGAGAACATATTTTGGTGGTTATCGATTACTACAGCCGATACAAAGAAATAAAGGTGACAAGAAACACAACCTCTACCGATATAATAAAACTTTTAAAAGAGATCTTCTCAAGGCTGGGTTATCCCGTAACGATCACTGCAGACAACGGACGTCAGTTCACAAGTGAAGAGCTAAAGTCCTACCTGCTTGAGTGTGGTATCAAACTCTACAATACCATACCTCACTGGCCACAACAAAACGGTGAGGTCGAAAGACAGAACCGAAGCATATTAAAGAGGTTGCGCATCAGCCAAATTGAAAAACGAGACTGGAAACAAGATCTATTCTATTACCTTATGATGTACAACAGCACTCCGAATCAGACTACAGGTAAATCTCCGTCTGAACTTTTTTACGGTCGACTTTTCAGAGACAAAATCCCGTCACACGTAGATGTAGAAAATAAAGCTATTGATTTTGAAACTAGAGACCGAGATGCAGAACAGAAACAGTTGGGTAAGGAGTATAGTGATCGGAAAAGAAGAGCAATTGAACACAACATTGAAATAGGTGACAAAGTTTTTGTTAGAAATTCCACCAAAGAGAATAAGCTGTCACCAAATTTCTCTCCTACCACACACACAATCACAAAAGTAAGACCAGAATCGGGAGATGTCGAGGTGAGGAACAACGAAACAGGCAAGGAATACAGGCGAAATGTTGTTCATCAAAAAGATAGGAGGAGAATGGAGAATCACGGATACAAATAAAGATGAGGACATATCACGGGAAGGCATGGATGTAGACGCAGTACCTAATGAGAGTGTAGATTCAATTTAAGGATTAAGGATGTTAATCCTAGTCTAGGCATATTTAGGCTGATACAGTTTACATTGATCATAAATTTCAATTAATTATAAAAAGGGAGAGATGTAGGATATACTAATATTAAATATGTATAAATTCATACTGTAGTGTATCACATAATAGCATTATATAAATGTACATAACATATATAGTATAATGTGACAGCTGTCAGCACCATGCGTCAGCTGCCAGTATTGAGCAACGAACAGGCGACAATGTCGTAACGTCATTCTGCGACTGCGACCGGTTTCGTGCTATAAAAGGCGGCCGCGCAGCAGGCCGGGACTCAGTCGTTCGGTAGCCACCACGGGAGCAAGACCTCCTACCCAGGTCGTTTTAACGGACGATTTATAATATAAATACACCAAGTATATTATATATATATAAGGAGTTGCAATTCTACAGTAATGTTAAAACTTTCTAGTGTTGAAGTCGGTTCCATTTTAATATAATAGTTTTGTAGCTATGCACATAAATATAATACTCTTTGTTAATATTAACAAGTCAAGCTGAATAAAGTCGTTTAAAATAAAGTATTACACGGCTAAATTAAGATTGCTATAATTATATTGCATATAACTTGAAACGATATTGTATTTATTAATAAAATAATATCACGCCATCTATTGTCAGTTGCGTAAGCTAACTCTGACGTGTGTGCTTATTTGGTAATTAGCTGGTAACGAACACGCTGCGACATAAATATACGATGTTTATTGAAATATGAAACTTACTGTCCGTAGTAACTCCATAGCCAGGCACCACGCCCCAGTTGTACTCGAATGTGAGCCACGCCATGAACCCAGTGGGGAGAGCGATCGGCTGGATCAGGTCTGCAATATAGCACGTACCAGTCCTTTAGTCATTAGACTTCTCTTCACTTCCATCACCATACCTACATCTTTACTTATTAGTAACTTTTAACAAAATATAATATACTAGCATTACGTATGTGAATGACAGGCAGTGTCGAATTACTTCAAATACATAAATAACTAGTTGACCCCGCCCGCAGCCTCGCGCACGTGGCCTCGCGGGGATACGGCGGCGGTTTTAAAATAAAAGTAAGTCTTATAAATTGATGAACGTCGGCTGCACCCACCAAAAAGTATGTCCCATCATACTCATTGTCACATTACATTGTCACGTTACGATATCGACCGTGCAAGCGATAGAAACGCACGATCGGCCTAAATGTTCAGGTTGTATTATGAAGGTAACACGTAAAATTATCGTCCGTAAACCGACTTTACAGAAGACCATTTTTTTGTTTATGAACATTGACCTTTGATTGAACATGAACCCATTGACACGAAACGAACACTAAATGTTCAGTGAAGCTTACCATGAGTCATAGTCGCGCTCGGCTCAGGCGGAACGTGGCCATGAGTCATACTTTTTAGAGCGTGCAGCCAGCGTACATCGATTTTTATAAGACGTTATCAGGTCAAAAAACTGTTGAATTTCTACATACTTGTGTACGCGACTGCGGGTATAGTGACGAGAGCGATGTCGTTGTTCAGGTTGTTGGGGTTGTAGTTGCCGTGCATAGCGACGTCCTGTGACGTCACGCGCGTGCCGCCCGAGAACAGCGTCGTGGAGCCGAGCACGGCCGTGATCAGGTTGCCCTACGCAGATATGGCACTTTCAGTTATGCTACTCTGTTATTATTAAACAAGGAATACGAGCACATCGATCGGTTATTCATTTACATTTACGTTTATTAATTTTCAGTTATGCTACCATGATACCACCTGCGATTGACAATGAAACGTGCCCAAGTATAAAAACTATGAATATATTCAATCCAGATACTTCGGTATTATTATATTGCACGCACGATGAATAAGCAGAAGTTAACTAAATAAACGGTCCGTATCAGGCCAAGAGTCTAATTTAAAACGGCAGAAGTTAACCTGAACACAACAGGGCTCGAACGTGAAAAGTTTTACTTTCAGTGTTCAGACCTACTTTCTGAGTATGAACTATGAAAAAATTATTACAGCTGATGATTGTGACTATTGACTTATAATTTTTGTAATAAGTAGAATATGGAATATGAAAATGTATGGAATGGGTGTTATAACTCAATCACGCATAAACGGGAATGGTTTTGGCTTACCCTGCAAATACACGGGAAATATTGCCCTTCAACGAAACGCAGTAATGTTTGCACAATGCTAGTACACGGACACGTGGTCTCTTGCTATGGGCCTCATAAGGAAGCTCAAAGTCGCACAACGAGCTATGGAGAGGGCTATGCTCGGGGTTTTTCTACGTGATCGAATCAGAAATGAGGAGATCCGCAGACGAACTAAAGTCACCGACATAGCCCAGAATATAAGCCAGTTGAAGTGGCAGTGGGCAGGGCACTTAGCACGCAGTATGACCGATGGGGCCGAAAGGTTCTATAGTGGAAACCACGGACCGGCAAGCGAAGCGTAGGTCGTCCACCGACAAGATGGACTGACGACCTGATAAAGGTAGCTGGACGACGTCGGATGCAGGCCGTTTCCAGCTGGTTCTTTGAAAATTTGTGGGGGAGGCATATGTTCAACAGTGGACGTCCTATGGCTGAGATGATGATGATTACACGGTGAAATAACTGGCAGATGATAGCAGACGGCTGTAGCCTGGTATACAGACCTGGTATAGCCCATCGAACCAGCAATGCGCCGCCGTCAGCAGCCGCGTGTTGGAGAGCAGCGACGCGCCGCACACCGACGTCTGTCCGATAGTCAGCGACACCAGCAGGCCCGCCTAAGGTAATTAACAATCTCTATATTTTAAGGCTCCGCACAGCATCAGGAAAAAACCGGCCAAGTGCGAGTCGGACTCGTACCATTATCCTCATGTTGTATAAATCACCCATTTGTATGGTTGATTTATACAATAGATATGCTTTTATGCCTTTTTATAGATACGGTACGGTATGGTACGGAACCCCTCGTGCGCGAACCCGACTCGCACTTGGCTGGTTTTTCAGATTTTTTACTATAGCGGAGACAGACACCAAAAACCAAAATAAACAAGATTTACACTGCTACAGTGTAAATCTTGTTTACTACAGACCTATAGCTAATAATTTCGAAAAAAATGAAATTCTTGTAGACTAACAGCTTGGGTTTCGGAAGGGAAAGTCAATAAATATGGCAATTCACCAATTTCTGCATAAAATCTTAACGGGATTAGAAAAAAAATGCAATATATCCGATATGACAAAAGCCTTCGATCATGTTAATCATGATACGCTCCTTCAAAAACATAATACCTATGGAGTACGAGGGAAGGCTTTAGATGTCTTTAAATCGTACCTTACTGATAGACACCAATATACAGAGATCATAAAACTTTGCTATAAAACTAAAACAGAAAAAAATACCTTTCAGACCCTAGAGTTATAAATTATGGAGCGCTTCAAGGGAGCATATTGGGGCCATTTTATTTCTGGTATATATTAACGACCTCCCTAATGCTATATCACATCCTATGGTTTCGTTTGCGGATTACATTACAGCACTATTTACAAACAATTGCGATAGTCATGTAAATCAAATTAACCAATCTTTCTCGGACATAATTAAGTGGCTTACCAATAACAACCTCAAAATTAAAAATAGAAAAAAACTGTACACATGACTTTTAAACTAAAAAATTCAAAGTCAACGCCTGTAAACGTGCAATATGATGGTAAAAACATTACAGAAACTGTTCGCACTTTATTTCTAGGTATTTATATAGATTCTGAGGCCGCATATCGAGCAAATTTGCTTTAAAATGAATCAGTACGCCTATGCACTATACATGCTTAGAAAAGTAACAAACAAAGAAACATTGTTGGCTGCTTACCATTCTTATGTCGGATCCGCATTAAGATATGGTGTTTTGTTCTGGGCTAATGTCACCGACAAGGAAAGGGCCTTCAGGGCACAGAAGAAATGTATAAGGTCCATATGAGGCCTCCACCGGACTGATTCTTGTAAATCATATTTTAAAACGTTAAAATTTTTAACATTACCGTCTCTATATCTACGAAGCAGCCCTGTTGGATAGTTCAGATCTCAATAAATATGTGACATTAAAGGGTGCTAGATATAATAATAAACTAGGACCTCACTCTACAGTAAAAGTATTTTTAAAATGGGAGCTCAAATTTACAATAAACTGCCAGAGATGATTAAGACGCGGTCCAACCCCAATTTTAAAATAATTTACGATGCTTTACGTAAGGTTGAAAATCGCTTGTTAGATTGGACGATGTAATGCGAAAATCCGTTAATTTTGTACGTTTTATTTATATTTTTCGATATATACTAACACAATTGAAAAAAACTGCTGGTTATAACTTTAGTACTATACGTTGGCTCAGTATTACCTAAAAAAAATATGGTGTTATCGCTGAAAATTCTGAGAGTTTGGACGTGAAAGTTTATTTTTGTGGACCTATTCAGGATTTTTTTTCTGCTGAACGAGAGTTATATTTATAAATTTTATTCGGTTATTACTCTTTTCCTATTCCTTTTCTGACCTTTGTATTTTTTTCATAATATACTATCGATCTGTTTCGTTACACTAGGTGTTTAAAAATTCTGCTTTTTCTTAAATCAGGGTACGAGCGCGCCTTAAGGAATCAAGTTCGTTTTCTGTATTTAAAAATAAATTGAAAGAGTTTCGACTGGCCAAAACATATTATACAATCCAGGAATATCTAGTTGATAAACTTAAATAAATAATTAATGTAAATGTAAAATAAACACTAGGACATGACTTGTAGACATACATACATTATATAATTATTAAGTTTTAATGACATGTATTTTAATGTAATGACTTATCCTATGATGATGCAATGTAAATGGTACGATCTCAATATAAGAAGGTAACTTGACTATGTTTAATATAATTGAATGTAATTAATAAATGTTGTAATTAGCTCTATATGTAATTTGCACACCCAATAAGGGTTGAGTACAGCGAACAATATCAACACCACAAGACTGTGTTACCTGTACTCTACAAACGAATGATTTGAATTTAAATGTATACCTATTTAATTACGAAATGTGGCCTGTTCAATATAAAATATTAACGTGAACGTTTTAACCTAACGAAGATGTATCAAAACCACCGCAATCCTTTCTTCGACAGACTTGTCGCCAGTGGTCTTTGCAACCTGTCCGGGGATCGAACCCGGGACCAGCGGCTTGGAAGGCAAGGATGCAAGAACTGTGCCAAACAGCCGGTGAAGATATAGAAGTCTTTAAATTGAATACTTTGTGCGGCATACGTTTGATAGTCGTAGTGACGTGTGTATAAAATATAAATAAGGTGTCTCTGCATGTGTGAGAGCGTATATGTGTATGAGAGACAATACTCACTAAGTAGGGATGAGCGCCGAGCGGCGCGGGCTGGCCCCCTGCGACCCTCCCCGCCTGCACGCCTGCCTCAGCGTCCCTGATGCGGCGCGCTGCCGGGATACCCTCCCGCTCGTGGTAGAACAAGCTGACGGGGTGCGCGCCGAGCGCCTCCGAGCACACCTGCGACATTTCTCCGTTATTTATGCTGCCCTGGTACTTTCGGTGCTGTACAGTGTACCGGTAAGAGAACTCACGCGCATTATCAACTGTATTTTGTTATGATTTGTGAGAATATCGGGACGCAACCGACACAACAACTTTAACTTTAATAATTCATAGATAGATAGATAGATAATACTTTATTGTTACACACATAAGATTACAATATAAGAACTTAAATTTAAGAAATACAAGAATAGTGTCACAACGGGAGGCCTAATCACAGAAAGCAATTTCTCCAAGGCAACCTTAGAATGGAATGTATAAAAAAAACTAATAGCGATGGTCGCGTTGTTAAAACATTGCAATAATGTTTGCATGGCAATAAAAAAAGGTAATTAATATAATAGCATAAAAGAGAAGTCAAAAGACAAAACGTGTTACAGTAATATTATATTATAACCATGATTGTACTCAATAATACAAAATGCATAATCAGTAACTATAAATACGAAAATAATAAATTATATACATATATAAATACATATTTATATTTATATTTCATAAACTTAAAATCACTTATAGGAGAATGCCAATGTGCAGTCCAGTATTAAATGTGTAGGTAGAATTGTTTAACTTGATCCTTAAATATGTTTAAAGATGTTGCACGTCTAATTGAAACAGGATAGGAATTCCACAGGCGGGTGGCTTGGACGGTAAATGAACCATTGTAAAGTGAAGTGGTATGCGGATAAATCGTAAGAACAAGATTTTCTGATGACCTTGATGAGTGTGAAGAACAGTTGGAAGTTAAAACGTTCTTTGAGATAGCGCGGATATGAAGGATTAAACAAAATATTGTACAGAAGAGAAAGAATGTGGGTATTCCGGCATAGACGTATGGGGACCTACTTGAGCTTATTACGGAATTAAGAGACATGATCATATTTGCGCAAACCAAATATAAAACTTTTGAAGTCGCTCAAGTTTATTAAGCTGTTCCTATGTCAGATCTAGATAGCAGATTTCATAATAGTCAGTATACTTAATATATACCTTACAGACTAACATACATAAATATTTATATTTCGGGATTGTGTTGCTGTCTGGCTTCCCTGTAGCGTCTATATACAACTCCTACCGGCCAAAAGTCTGGAACGAGGAAAATGTCCTTGTGCTTCGCAGGAACCCGAAGCACATACGATTTGAAGTTCCTCGTCCCACTGGATTCCAGCCGGTCTAAGGTAAAGTGATAACTTGTATCTCCGATACGCCTCTGATATCTCTCTTTAACGTATTGAATGACGTCAATCCGCGATGTAGTTGTGTCCAGGCGGGAGAGATATAAAAGAATGGTCGGTCCGACTGCTTGTAGTCTTGTAGTTTCTGCAGTCGGAGGGGCGGTACCACGTTTATTACGTGTCTGTCGAGGGCGAGGTTTCCTTTTCTGCACGAGAGTGAAACCTTCCCTATCAATAATCTTTATTTTAGAAGCGCTTCTCGCTACTTCATCCTTCGGAATAGGGATGATTTGATCCGCAGGCTCTTTGCGGATGGTCACTTGTGCATATGACTTCTTCGTTGCACGGAAACGCTGAGTCGCGATTTATGTTGTCGAACAGCACGTCGCCGCACTGTCACATTTTGTATCGAAGCGGGCGAAGGCAATTTCACAGTATTGCGCAATGCAGCAAGCTCACTTTTCAACTCGGAGACTGTAGATTCCGATGCATCTAGTTTTCTTCTGATATCGGAAACGTCGGCTTTTAATAAAAGAATATCCTTTAAAAGGCTGGTGACGTCGACATGGTCAAACGTAATCGGTGGCAGGCGGCAGAGGTCTTTAGCTACATACTGATAAATGTACTGTATGCCTCAAAGGAGAAATACGTAGTTAATGCATGAATGGCTGGTTTAAACATGAATGGACGCTTTATTTAAAATCTATTAGAGTTGTCAATGTCAAAATGATTCGATTCTTTTTCTTCTTCCTTCTCTCTGATCGCCCGTCATGGCTGCCGGTTCATTCTGCACTCTAAGCATTAATAATATAATAATATAATTGTAATCCTTATTTTATTTGTGAATCAGTGACGACGATTGTGCCTCTATATTAATAAGTAATATAGACTGCAATTACTGGATAACCTCATCTTTTATTTCCTGCACGAAACCATCCACCCGGCACATGGTGCGCTGCTTAAATGCTAATAGGTTATTTAGCCCAGACAACGAAAGAAGTGCCAAGCCAAGAAGGACGAAGACAATATTAATTGATGGATGTTCGTTTCGGTGCGGAAAGTATTGCAGCAATGAATAATGAAAATGGAAGCGGTAATGTTGGTGTCTCGCAGCCGCCGCCATCACATACGTCGTCGTTGTCCATGATTATTGGAGGTGCTGGAACAATTGATAAATTGGATGGACCGTCCAACTACAGCGCATGGAAATTCGCCGTGCGAATGGCGCTTATCTTAGATGGTTTGTGGGACCAAGTCGAAGGATCGACGGCAATCGACGCTGCGCGTGACCAAAGGGCGTTGGCGCGAATTTGCCTTTCGATCAAGTCGAATTTATACCAATATGTTCGCGATGCCAAAACTTCTAAAGAAGCGTGGAGCAAGTTGAAGGATGTTTTTGAAAATAAGGGCCTTTACCGGCGTGTATTGCTGCTTCGTCAACTTCATAGTATACAGTACAGCGCATTCAACGATATGAATGAATACATTTCTGGTATTATGACCCTCGTTCAACAGCTGGCGGATATTGGAAAAGTGACTGAAGATGAAGAGGTAGCTGAATTATTATTGAGTGGATTGCCCGAGGAATATGACTCATTAGTTTCTGCACTGGAGACGGCTTGCATTACTAGCACTTTCAATAGTGAGCTGGTCCGCTCTCGTCTCCTTCAAGAAGCGCATAGGAAAAATGAAGGAACTAGCAATGGAAATACTGCATTTTTATCAAAGAAGACACAGATTATATGTCATTATTGCAATCGTCCTGGACATGTTCGTGCAAAATGCTTTAAATTCAAACGCGATAAAAAGAAGAAGGATAACTCGTATTCAAATACAGCGTCCGCATTTATTGCAAGCAGTTCAAGCGATTTCTACATTGATTCGTGCTCGTCAAATCATTTGTGTAAAAGCAAAGACTCAATGGTGAACATTAGAGACTCTAAATGTCAGCATAGTATTGCAGTAGCCAATAATGATAAACTTGTTAGTGACTCTCAAGGTGAAGTTCATATTCAGTCAGGGAAAGAGGTAAGACAATTAAAAAATGTACTCTATGTCCCTAACTTATCCACGAACCTCATTTCAGTCAGTCAGTTAATTAAAGATGGTCTCACAGTTACATTCGATAGTAGTGGTTGTAATTTTTTCGACAAATGTAAAATCACTGGCAACTGTATTGCTCAGGGCTCATGTGTTAATGGGATTTATAAGTTTAATGGTTCTGTGTGTCAGTCTAGTAGTGTTTCGCAATGTAGGTTGCACTCTTTGCTCCTTCGAGATGGGCAGGAGTCACTGAGTGCTGCAGTCGCTACTTCTGAGCCACAACTGGAGATGTGGCACAAGCGTCTTGGCCATCTGAGTTTGTCAGGTATGTGCATGTTGAAAAATCTTGCAAACGGTTTTCAATTCCAGACACAAGATCAGACTCAAGCTTTAAAAAATTGCGTAGCATGTCTTGAGGGGAAGCTATCGGCCGAACCTTTCCCCAAGAAACAAGCAAAGCGCGCTAGCAAACCATTGGAGTTGGTGCACACTGACGTCTGCGGCCCGATGCAAGAAGCAAGCTGGGGAGGTGCGAAATACCTTGTCACGTTTACGGATGACTTCACAAGAAAAACTGTTGGATATTTAACTGGCAGTAAGTCCCAGGTAATTAAATGTTTTATTGATTTTAAAAATTTGGTCGAAAAGCAATTAGATTTTCAAATAAAATGTCTTAGATCTGACAATGGTGGTGAATATTGTAGTAAACAATTTTCTGATTATTTAAAGAGTCATGGAATTATTCACCAAACTTCTGTTCCTTACACAACTATTCAAAATGGTGTTGCAGAGAGATTAAATAGGACTTTACTAGAGAAAGCTAGGTCTATGTTGCAGCAAGCGAATCTCTGTAAGCGTTTCTGGGGTGAAGCAGTTATGACTGCAATATATTTAAAAAATAGAAGTCCCACAGTTGCTTTAACAGGATGTACTCCCGAGGAAGCTTGGACTGGGTCTAAGGTTGACCTCAGCCAGCTTAGGGTATTTGGCTGTTCCGCGAGTGGATCACTCGGAGACATGGGAGGCTCTCGTTTAGGCTGACGCAGGTGCTCTCGGGACATGGTTGTTTCGGGAGTTACCTGCATTGCATCGCCCGACGAGAAGCCTCCCCGGCATGCCATCAGTGCGGCTGTGCAGCAGACACTGCCCAGCACGCGCTGGAGGCGTGCCCTGGAGAGGACGAACCGCGACAGACTCTGGTCGCGGTCATTGGAACGGATCTCTCATTGCCGACCATCCTAGCCAGGATGGTCGCCGATGAGAGATGTTGGGAGGCAGTAGCCTCCTTCTGCGAGATTATTGTCTCGCGGAGGGAGGCGGCGGAGCGTGAGAGGGAGAGAGACCCTCTCTCTCTTCCGCTCCGGAGAGCGCGGACACGGGTGCGGGCTAACCGAGCCCGCACCCCGTCTCCGCTGAGAGTGCCTGGGCTGTCGGATGCGGGGGCATCCGGCACCCTTCAGAGATAGGTCCTTTCGCGATGTTGATGCCTCCTCCGTGTTCGGGGGGCATCACACGAGGTGGAGGGGTGTTCCCATTGACACCCCTCACCGAGGAGGGCCCGCCACTTTACAGCGGGCAGCGGCGTCGACGGGGGCTGTGGTAGAATAATTCGGTCCCACGCCCCCCGTCATCAGTCGAAGACGCTGGAACACCGTGGGGTATTTAGACGGTATGGGCGCCTTTAGCCGAGTCCGTCATACCCCGTATGCCCCCCCGCATACGGCAATGCGTAACAGTATTTCCCCACGTCGAAAAAAAAAAAAAAAAAAAAGGGTATTTGGCTGTGCTGCTTACTCTCTGATTCCTGAACAAAAGCGCCAAAAGCTGGATGCCAAGGCGAAATGTTATATTTTTGTGGGATATTCTGATACATGTAAGGGTTACAGATTGGCAGATCCATTTGATCCTAGAAAGGTTATTTTATCTAGGAATGTGACATTTTTGAAAAATGTATTTTACAACCAGGCAGCAGAGAGAGCAAAATCAAATGATAAATTTAATAATAATATTATTCCTTATGTATTGAATTCTAATGATATTGAATCTTGTTCTAATGATGATAATTTGAATATTGACATTCACAGTAATAATAATAATTTGAATATTGACAATGTTTCTAATGCATTATCATCAGATTCTAATATCAGTGGTATTGTGGTTTCAGGTGAGGAGTATTGCACTGGGAGCGAGGTTGATAACAGCCAGGCTGAGCTGTCTGCTGATGAGTCAGGCGATGGGCCAGTGACGTCATCGAGCGAGACTTCAGATGGAGATAGAAGTACTGTGACTACTCCCATCAAGGTCACATCTTCTTCTGGTCGTCCTATACGCTCAACACGTTGTGTTGCTCCTAAGAGGTTTGAAAGTTATGATTTATCTTCTATGTTAGTCCAGGAAAATCCTCTATACTATGATGAACCACTTACATATCAAGAGGCTATGGCTAGCCCCAATAAGGAAATGTGGCTGGATGCCATGAGGAGTGAGTATCAAGCTTTAGTTGCAAATCAAGTATGGGAATTGGTAGATAGACCCAACAGTGAAAATATTATTAAATGCAAATGGGTGTTTAAAGTAAAGCAGGATGCTTCTGGGAATTTTGAAAAATACAAAGCCCGTTTAGTTGCCAGGGGTTTCTCTCAAAAGGAAGGTATTGATTTTAATGAGACCTTTGCCCCTGTGGTACGTCATTCAACTATGCGTATATTATTTTCACTGGCTAATCAATTAGACCTTGATATTGAACATGTAGATGTAGCAACAGCATTTTTAAACAGTGACTTAAATGAAGTGATATTTATGGAACAACCCTTAGGTTTTTGTGATAACAGTGATAAGGTTTGTTTATTGAAGAAAAGTTTATATGGCCTTAAACAGTCTAGTAGAATGTGGAACTGTAGGATTCATGATTTCTTATGTAAACAAGGTTTTGTTCAAAGTAGGTGTGAACCTTGTGTGTATATAAAAAACACCAATAATGATATGGTAATACTTGCTTTGTATGTAGATGATTTCTATATATTTTGTAGTCCTTCTAGTAATAATAAGAAGGATTTAGTATGTAATTTAGAAAAAGAGTTTAATGTTAAAAATCTTGGTGCTTTGAAAAGCTGTCTAGGTATTAATGTTACTCGAGATAAGGCTAAAGGTGTTCTTAAACTTAGTCAGTCACAATATATTTCTAAATTACTTGAGCGTTTTGGTATGACTAACTGTAAGCCAGTGTCTAGTCCTATGCCTGTAAACACTAAGTTAGAGAAGTCAAATGATACTGACAATTGTTTACAGGATGAAGTTTACCAATACAGGCAATTGATAGGTAGCCTCATGTATCTTGCTGTATGCACGAGGCCTGATATATCTTTTGCTTGTAGCCAACTTAGCCAGTTTAACAACTGCTTTAATAGAAGTCATTGGTTGGCTGCAAAACGCATTTTACGCTATTTAGCAGGTACAATTGACTATGGTTTATGTTTTATAAAATGTAGAAATTGGAAATTATTTGCTTATGCGGATGCGGATTGGGGTAATGACATCACAGACAGAAAATCTTATACTGGTTTTGTTATAAAGTTAGGAAATGACACTATTAATTGGGAGTCGCGTAAGCAGAAATGTGTAGCACTCTCAAGTAAGTATATCTTGCAATAGCCGATTTATGTAAAGATATCTCTTTTGTTAAAAATTTACTATCAGAGTTCATATCTAAGACAATTGATTGTACTGTATATAATGACAACCAAAGTGCACAAAAATTGTTGGAAGCTAAAGAGTATTGCCACAAAAGAACGAAACATATAGACATAAGATATCATTATATGAAAGACTTAATAAGGAACAATGTAATTTCAGTAAAGTATATGCCTACAGAGAAAATGATTGCCGATGTATTAACTAAGCCGCTCAGCTCTTGTAAACATGATTGTTTTGTGAAACAAATGAATGTTATGTGATATAGTTAAAGTATATATATTTTCACTGTTTTAAACTATCACGGTTGTTCTCTAAAGTTATATGATTATTAATATATATATATTTTTAATGTAAGTGTCTTTAATTTTTGGTTGTATGAATCACATGTATAGTTTGTAGAGCTGACAAAGTCTTTGTAGAGACTAGTTTTATATAAATTTTTGTAGAAGTCACATGTAGAATGCCATGTTTGTTAATTGTTATTTTTTTTGTGTATTGTCTGCAATCCTTATGAGGCATAAGGGGAAGTGATAAATGTACTGTATGCCTCAAAGGAGAAATACGTAGTTAATGTATGAATGGCTGGTTTAAACATGAATGGACGCTTTATTTAAAATCTATTAGAGTTTTCAATGTCAAAATTGTTAGAGTTGTCAATGTCAAAATGATTCGATTCTTTTTCTTCTTCCTTCTCTCTGATCGCCCGTCATGGCTGCCGGTTCGTTCTGCACTCTAAGCATTAATAATATAATAATATAATTGTAATCCTTATTTTATTTGTGAATCAGTGACGACGATTGTGCCTCTATATTAATAAGTAATATAGACTGCAATTACTGGATAACCTCATCTTTTATTTCCTGCACGAAACCATCCACCCGGCACATGGTGCGCTGCTTAAATGCTAATACATACGTGGCGACATCATCTGGATCCGTCATTTTAAACACCCTAAATATGTCCTCCAGGTCCTTCCTACCGCTTCCGTCTCTCTGTCGTGTTCCAATGCGGACGGTCGTCACTATGGTACCAGCTAAATTTTTCTTGGCGGCGAGGATGCCAGCCTCCGTGTAGCTAGATGTACAAATTTGCTGCAAGCTGACTTCATCCATGATGTCAAGCTTGTTTTGCACAAACGCTAGGAGCTCGTTCACCACGTTATTATCGCAGCGCTTCGATTGCGCCATCACTACGTTTTTGCGTTTAGATTACGCAGTGCGAAATTTTATAGGTCGGCATTAGAGCGGCCGCTAAAAATACGACCAATCTAGTTGAAAGTACGGTTATATAATCTCCTCCTTTTTTGAAGTCGATTAAAAATCGGTTCGCTTAGACAACAATTCATAACTAACACACATAAAAAAATTAAACGAATTGAGAACCTCCTTCTTTTTCTGAAATCGGTGGAACGGTTATACTACCTATTCATTTTAAGAAGAGAAGAAATAAAAGAGTACCTAAGAGAGACCTACGGCTGGAGTAGGTATAGTTACGTACCAACAGCAGCAATAGTATCGCGGCCTTCATGCTCACAATCACACACCGACTGTATGTCTATACTTGTATGATTACATATATATACACACTGATACCATAATCATTAACAATACTGAGTGGAAACGGCTCACTCACACACCGCGCCGGGGTCCCGTACACGCGCCGTAACTCTTGTATTAGATAGCGACGCACAATACTCCACAACAATGGGACGGCAGAAAGAACTCAACTACGAGATGGCGGGAATATCCCAACAATGGGATCGCGCGAAAAACCCCAACAACAACTGAAGTTGTTTTTTCTTCTAGATTATGTTGCTACATCTCACTGTCACTTGACTCTGACTAAGTATTTCAATAAAATCTTTCTTGATGCAACCATACATACATGTACGTTAATAACTTGAGGAATGGGGAGTGTATACATACAAATCCACTTAAAATTTTAAAAAAGAGTAGCCAAAAATTAGCTAGACGTCCTGAGGCACGGTGGAGTGACGATCTGCGCAAGACGGCTGGCAAAAACTGGATGCCAGAAGCCCAAGATAGACCTAAGTGGCGTGCAATTGGAGAGGCATATGTCCAGCAGTGGACTGCTACAGGCTGATGATGATGATGATGATGAAAAATGAGCTGGGCACTATTCGGAGTAGTACCCGCTGATTGTTATAATACATTGTTTTTATCATAAAGTAGTTTTTTTTCGTCCAGGATCCCCCGCGCGATGTCTATTCGCACTTGAATGAGATTTATTATTTGTAATTTAACTTTAGCAATCACACTATCGGTAACAATCGGGACAAAATTATAATTGATCAGTCGATAGGGAATCGATTTATTGTACTGGCAACATTACCAGTACCAGTGATACAAGAAACACACAGACGGACAAACAAGTCGGACTTGTAAGGATTCACATCCTAGTAAATCTGCAGAACCCTAAAATTTGATTTTGTTGAGAAAGGGTTAGGAAAGATTATTTGTTAGATTGTCAGTCTGTAGATATGCGAGTTGCTACTTGTTTCAATAACAATACTAATGAAATCAAACCAAATCCATCTTATCTATCGGCGATTAGGGAAATACGAAGTGCCTAAGTATTTATTTACCTACAATCTTCATTACCCTTACAACGATACTCCTGTTTGATCCACACGTAGATTGGGCCGGTTGCACCATAATACCCACGTACTGGCTTCGTGGATGGTGCAGGCGAGATCTTTAAGGGGGCGGAGGGCTTGAGTAGGAGAGGTTCAATACAATTAAAGAAGAAACTCGACAAGGAAATAAAGGAGATTTCAATTTAATGTAAACTTAGTTACACAACGCGAAGTCGCGAGCATGTAATGGTATACACTAATACATGCTCGCGACTTCGTCCACGCATAAGGTTTTAAAACAAATTCCTTTTAAATCCTGAATGGATTTAATGTTCCGTTTCGTGTGATTGAGTAACCAACATATAAACTTAAACATTTATAATGTTAGTGTGATATGAATAATCTTTTTTCTTCTCTATCTTTATGTTATTTACACACAAAGTGCCGCAATGAGACGGCATGGGTGCGGAAAAAAGCCCGCCTACCAAGTACCAAGAAAGTACGTATAATCTTCTCAATTGTCTCTATTTACCTACAATGCGATTAAAATAAGAATAGGACGGGCTCTCGGCTAACTTCACTCATATAAGTACGGTCAGCAGAACAAACTTAAAAATAGATTAATTTTAAATGAATGACTAAAAATCGTTCATTTTATAAAATTTATATATTTATAAGGTTGGCAGCACAGACGCAGTTATGCAAAAGTTTCCGATTTATTGGGAGATCTACTGATTTTGATCATTGTCTCCCGATATCCCGATTTAGCAATTCAGTATCCCGATTTTTGAATAATCATCTAATGTAAAATAATATTCATAAATAAACATGGAAAATAATATTCTTCATACGGCAAAACTAAAAGATCTTGAATAAATGAATATATTATTAACATAAAATACTCTTGTTTTATTCCGAATAAAAATCTCCCGATTTTTAGATGGCAAATTTAACGAATTTAATTTTTCAATTTTGCAACACTGGTGAGACGCCATCTTGATTTGATGACACATGTCTTATTTATCCGTCAGTGTACTACGCGAAACGTTTCCAAGTGCATTTTTATGTTCTTACGCCCTTTTTGTTGATAATTTGTTTTTGTAGATTGTTTAATTTGTTATACAATGAGCAAAAGAGGTAGTGTTTTACATCGGCGAGCTCGAGAGATTATCAGCAATGTTGATAAGTACTTCGAGGAAGAGAAAAAACGTGCCATTATGTTGTTGGACCAGTTAAAACAAGCAAGAATTGTACCAGGGCCAGATGGCAATATTCATATATCGCGTGATGTATTTGAAAGTTTCATTAAGCATTTGGAAACTGCTTCGAAGGTAACCGAGCGAGTGACTTTAGCCACTGGTATTAATAAAAATACAGTGAGTCGCATTCGCCGTGAACAGAGAATAGCAACAGAAGCAAGCACAAGCAAAATAACGACACCTAAGAAGAAACCACGTCAAAAGAAAATTGTGTGTGACAGTTTTGAAATATGTGCGCTGGGCAACATAATACATTCTATATATACGGTGAGAAAATAAATTCCTACACTAAAGAAAATTTATGCAGCTGCAAAACAAGATCTTAATTTTCCTGGCAGCTTGTCTACTTTGAGAAAAAATATGATTGAGTCGCTAGGCTACAAATTTAAAAATTGCCAGCGTAAGAGATCGGTATTGATTCAAAGGCCAAACATTAAAGCCTGGCGCGCGAAGTACCTGCGGCGTATTCGAGCAAATGATGCATTGGAATCAAACAAAAAACCTAGTGTTTCTCGATGATGAGTTTTTATATCACCTCTCCTACGCAAATAATCGCTGCCGAGATCTTATGACATATGACTGTAGACTTGCTAACTACAAAATGTTCCGACTTCATTATAGGCGTAAGGTTGCTGATGTACTTATTTTGTACAAAATAATAAATGGAAAAATAGATAGCCCTGTACTTACAGAAGCATTACAGTTTACTGTACCACGCATGAGCAGACGTCTACAAAATCGCACAGCACTCACTCTTCCCCCAGGTCGCGCTAACTATGTTTGTCATTCGCCGTTTTATCGCTTCAGCTCCTATTATAATGACGTCTGTCATGACCTTGACATTTTCAACGCATCGGTTGGCAGAATCAAGTCATTTTTCTATAGATAAACTTAATTGTAATACTAATAATCTTATTCTTTCCACTCTTTGTAATTAATTTTAAGTACCTACGTTTAATTCTTTAAGTAAGCATTAAATAGGTCTATGTAAACAAAATTCGTGTGCATGTTGTGTTCGCACCAAGAAGGCCGTTCATACATTCCATACTCTTTTGTATTAATTGAAATAATGTGATATATTCTGTATTGTAACGTCCAGTTTGCGAACCTATCCATAAAAAAACAAAAAAAAAAAGAAACTTGGATCCACGCACAGTATACTGTGAAAAAGTGCTGGCAATCTGCAAGCGCGGAAGGTGTAAAGAAAAATGACGTATTATTTTGGTAAGGATGACAATAAGCAGCAGAAGCAGTAGTTTAATTTCTAAAACAAAAGGATTTATGATAAAGTAATAGTCCTCAGCTCGAAAAATTTTTAAAAACTTATTTTTTTTTTTATGATGAATTATTACGTTAAGGTGACAATGTTTAAGTAAAAATACGTAAGTACCTTTATGTATCTCCATAAGACTCAATACTAAACAGCAGCGTATTATAATGTATCGAGAGGACAGGAGAGAGGTCGGCAGCGCGTTGACAACGCCCTTGGTGGCAAACGCCTATAGGCGACAGTGACCACTCTCCATTAGGTGCGCCGACTACTTGTCTGCCTACTTTTTTTAGGGTTGCTCGCTAGCAGTTCGGTGGAATTACATTAAAGCTAAAATAGCTCGTGGCTCTCAAGAGTAGCTGCCGGAACACGCTGTTAGGTGATAAGCAACAGGTTCCCAAATTTGAAGGTGGTGACTAGCCAGGCGGACACAAGAAGTGCCCTACCACCATGCTGAGGATTACATTGCGATGTTACCTTACCGAAGGTTCTTGCCCGACGTGGGAATCGATCAAAAACAAGGTTACGCATGAATGATCTATACAGAATGAGTAGGCAAGACTACAAACGCTTTAGAATTGGTCAGGCAGAGCCGGGTACAACCGCCAGCATGGTGAGTACCTATACCTTCCTTTGACGCGGCTGAGGATTAGATAACAAGTAATCATTTGTTAATCCGAACGTAATCTAGATAAGCTGTAAGTATTACCCGGTATCGCCTTCACTACTGATTGGCACGAGTTGTCGACCGGCGTGAGTCATCGCATTACTATTACTTACATTGCTAAAATCTTTAGATAGAGAGAAAAATAAACATCCTCGGATGGAGTTTGAATCCGCGGCTTCCTACAATCAGAGTAAGTCGCCGTGGCCGCTAGGCCATCACCACCACGATGATCCGTCCGAGCATTGAATTTAACTTTCTAGTAGATTGTAACCGTCACAATTGCATGCCGAGACGGGTCGCGTCAGTGGCCTAGCGGTCACGGCGGCTGACACTGATTGTCAGAAGACGCAAAATCGAATCCCGTCCGAAAATATGTATTTTTTCTCTCTCGAATTGCTGGGAGGAGTTTACATATTTGTAATTGTTTTAGGTACATTCACTGATTTATGCGTCAATAATTGTGAATTGATTTGGTATATTTTATTTTGTAAGATAAGACTCCAAGTTAGTCCCATTTAAAATTCATGAAAATTGGTTGGAAGGATGTTGCGTTTGTGGATGATATTATACTTTCAGGCGTAGCAATAACACACTGTAGTGAAGTCGTTGTCTTATTTTTTTGAATAATCATTTGGTCTACTCAGTGTACACTCTCATCTATAAGTACAATTATCAGAATCAGAATGTGAGGGGACGGCGCACCGAGACAACAGAATTGAAGAGAAATGTTCGCCTGTTTTGTTATGACGTAGTGATACTCAGACGTGGTTAGTTGGTGGAGTCAAGAATGAGGAGCTCTTTAGTGATGTATGATATGGCGGAGAGATAGGGACTACTCATTGTCAGGAAAGTCGCAAGGAGACGGCGTCCTAATAGCTATCAACCTTCACCTAACTTATAAATTTATTTCCACTATAAGTAATAAAGACTTCCAAACATCTCAGTAGTTCACTCCCCCCTCCCCCCTTCTATGCTATTTGAGACACACTGGCACAGACATACCAGCAAAGCAGCTTTACGCTATTATTTGTCAATGGTAAAAAAACAACAAGTTACTTTCATACACGAAACACTTAGGAGACAAAGAGACACGATTACATAATGCACGTACATACCTATGTACGTACAGGTGAAAGGGTGCACTGCATCCCAGGTGATACTGCCATATAGGTGGTAATCGCGATGGCCGTCGAAAGCATATTACTAATGCCAAAAAATAATAAACACGAGAATAATATACCAACGGCGATAGATATATGTATATATACGTAGTTAGTAATAGGTATTAACGGACATCGCGATTACCACCTATAAGGCAGTATCACCTGGGATGCCGTGCACCCTTGTACCTGTACGTGTACATAGGTGCATTACGTAAGCGCTTTCTACGACTACTGTGTGTTGCTGCGTGTATTAGTATATAATATAACAATATTGATACGTACTGTAATAAGATTTATTTATCGTCCGATAGTCTTGTTTATTATTGTAAACTTAATTTATGTCAAGAGTTTGGAAAGCAATTGTTAAAGGAAAAAAACAGAAATAATCTGTAAGGCGAATAAACTGTAGAAAATAATATCACGCATTGAGATATATAGGGTGCGAAGTTGGGCAACCTCCCTGTGGTGCACCCTGGATACCGGCCATCTTAACCAAACTACACAAGTTTGGTTAACATGGCCGGGAACGAATAGCCCAATCGACGGCCAAGAAGATACTGAGTGTAAACTCTTCAGTAAACAACACCCTTGCTAAGTAAGATCAGGGTGTTGCGACTTACGATCTAATATTCGATTATCTTGCGCATAACGTTGATATTATTAATGTATAGCAGCCAGTATATTAAGTAATGCATTTTACCATCTATATAAGGGATATGTATAAATAGAAGGATTTTAGTGTTAAATTAATTATTAAAACAAGACAAAAAGGTTTATAAACATGGCTTGCATCTTTGGAACTAGGATGCTTTTCTAAATGATCTCGTGTGTTTGTAACAAGTATTACAATTTGAATTTGCTTACGCTGTGCGGACCGTGACTGTGTCGTACTCAACAGAGACGTGGCTCTCGCTTGGAGATCTCATGCGCACAGCTTCATCTACAGTCCATATGTTCACGAGCTCAAGAGTGCAGCGCGTGCTCTTGTTGAGTAACGAACACAGTCTATATGTACTGTATGATCAACAATGTTTCAAGTTAACTTCCTTGGCTACTTGTCGAGTAGTGCAAGATTCGGTCACAAGATTACTGCGTCATGTTGAAAAATGAAATCAAGAATGTAAGCAATTGTCTTGCATATTGCTGTATTACATATTGCTGTATAGTATATAACTGTATTGTTGCACTTCCAACTAAAGTAACCTGAGGGCACCACGTGCAGTTCTGTTTACATTTCAAAACTAGCCGTCACAATAACGTTGGGTTGCATCTAAGACATATGTTGCATACATAAGAGATAAGAAGTGTGACACTTGCATTAATTCTAGCAGAATTGGAAAAGAAACAGTTTACATTAATTATACCGTCAGTGGTATAATTATAATTATTTTATTAGCATAATCATGAAATATATCCATTGCATAGTGTACTTTCACTCAAGCACCTTATTTATAGACATCGACATCTTTGTAACAAAAGTCAAGTTCTGTAGAATCGCTTCTTTCCTTACAAGGACCTTAATGTCTACGTAACATGTTACATTTTGGGTTTTGCCTTGAGATTTGGATGCGGGTTCTATAGTTTTGGAAGGACTTTGCACCCAAGGCCCAGTGACGAACCCAAAGTTATAACTTTGGGTTCGTGGTTCGTTTCATAATGATTTTATCAACATTTATTGATTCTTAACTAATTTAACTATTCCAAATATATAAGTAAGAAAATTAGAGATTTTAGTAAGAAAATATTTGCAATGTTTGCACATACAATCAATTTTGATAATCAAAATGTATCAAGATATTTCAAGGGAATGAGAAATAAATATGTGTCTTATTAAAATTAAGCTAAAACAAATAAAATTTATAAAATTAAAATTTGGCATTGATATACATTTGTAATTCATTTAATTCAATAGGATTCAAAGGAAATACTTCAAAACTAATTTATAGAAAAAAGCCAAATTGGGCAAATCTGTTAAAACAACGTACAGAGGTGTGCGTGCACGTATGACACTATTGCATGATCGTATTGTTGAGGTTTAAACTTTAATTATGTGTTTACAAAAAACCTTACATATACTTGCCCAAAAAGTCTGAAATTAAATCTTGCTACATAGATCTGCAATAGTGTTGTAGGTGCGTGCAAAAACATCGCGAGAATAGACAAATATTACGCCAACAATAATATGGATGATCAGAGACTATATTACCAGTGTGTTCATGTGTCATTTATATGAGCACATAGAAAATAAACTCAGTCTTTATTTTCACACTGTAAAATAAAGCGCGAACAGGCCCTATATATACTATACTAGCTTGTCTGCGCAGGATTAGAACTTCTCTAAAACAACATATCTATCTTTATACCGAAATGTTATAAAATATTCACGTGGGCAATCGAAATTGCTAAAGTATAATAATTCGATCCATTTCTGCGCCACTCTTGAAAAGCTCAAACTCTATTAATTTTGAATGAACTCCATCTATAAACTTTTCTTTAATCTGGTCATCTAAGTCTTTAAAATTACACTTCCCGGCAAGATTCCACAGTTCGAGCACATAGTCCTCAATAGGTTCAGTTGGTTGTTGATTTCTATTTCTGAATGTTGATCGGTCCAAGATCGAGGACTGCTTTTGTGTGTATTTATGACGCAATTTCTCACATAACTGTTCAAATGATAATTTTATTGGTATCTTCGGTATGCACAATGAACTGAGTATTACGAAGACATTTGGAGTTAATTTTGTCAAAAGTAAGGTCACTTTCTTTTGTTCTGGTACTTCATTTAGTATAAAAAAACAATCCAATTGTTGTTCGAACGCCTCCCAATTACTCCCGTCAAATGATTGTAGGTTATAATTCGTAATTTTTTCGTTTCGTGTCGGGATTTTAGCCGATATTATTTTATTGTCTTCCTGTTGTTGTTTTTGTTTGCTTTCGCAATAGTTTCTCAAAACTCTACGTATTCGTCCACTGTTGCATCCTTTTTTAGCGTGATGTTTAGCTCGGCGAGCTTACTCAGTAATTCTGGTTTACTTAATTTATAAATCCAAGACGTTGTTTCATATGATACTGACACCGGGTTTTCACTGCCGATACCATCTTCTTTGTCACTGAAACACTCCTCCGAGGCAACAACTTGTAACAACTTCGACATAGAGAATTAATTTACTGCTGCGCAACTCAATGGCAAATCATGTAATGGCGGCCGGTTGTGAATGAAATGAAACCCGCTGATCGATGGTTGTTTCTAAAACTTTTGTTTCGATTTATGTTTTCGTGATTCGTTAATTCTCGTCGCCAATTTGTCCTGTCCGTGTATTTAAAGGAAAACCGACATCATGTAGTTAATTAATACAAGCTTTATTATTCTCACCAAATCTGGTACATAGATCAGAACAAAAGAGGCGGAAGCAAGCTCGTGACCACAGACAACCCGACACACCTGCTGCGGTCACAGATACTCAAGATACTACAGAGTCGAAAATCTAAAATAAAAAGATAATAGTGGCTAGGCGTTATAAGGCTCTTCGTTTATAAAAGAAAACGGATATACAACAGAAAATACAGTATCACAATACTGACATTGAGCCAGTGAAAACAATGCTTTATCAAAACTTAATCCATTTTATATAAAAATCCACCAAATAATTTATTCGGTAAAGTTAAAAAAAGAAGTTTAAAAACGGTATGCTAAGATATTATAAATGTACAATAAATTGTTTGTAAGAGTTACCAATCTAAATTATAGCTTGGTCAGACAGAAACAATTTGTTTTTTCTAAAGTAATAGCAATCGCATACATAGCAAATGCATACTATTAGACAAATCTCTCGTAAAACACTTACAAATAAATGTTGGGGACTACTTATGCGTGAAGGGAGACCGTGGCTTCCTTTACTTTACATATCCTCTATGGTTACGCAATCTACCCGCACAAAACCGTGTTTTTTTTTTGATCATACTCAGTGTCCAGTCCACAGCGAGTGACACTTGTCGACTGATTTTGAAATAGAAGGTGAAATCCAAGTAGGGGTAGTAATCCATCCCTGGTCGGGCTTAATTTTTTTCATACCATCTGCTCGATAATATCGAATTACATATCACGCAATATCGATGCAACACGTGCTAGATATGGTGTTTGGTGTTAATTAACTTTCATAATATATTATTATTTTCAACGTGGTGCATGCAACTGTACCGAAATGTCAGGTGCTCCAAAAGCTACTAAATCACGCGCGCCCCGAGTGGTATTCCACTGTGGAGGATTTTTGGGTTTCAATTCAATTTAAGGGGCATGGGACAATTCCACCACAAAACCTTCATCTGGGAGGCGTCTACATGTGTTCACAGAGCCATGGCTTGTCATTTTCATCACAACTTTCTAATTTCTGTGAGAAAATATTATCCATATCTCTGGCTAATCCTGACGATAAGCTATTAATTATGGGTGATCTTAATATGAGTGACACATCATGGTCATCAGCCTGTGACGATACTCACATGTTACCTACCTACAATAGCAATGATTGTGATCATGTTGAATTGGTCGATCTTACTATATTTTACTAACTAACTTTAAACCAAGAGGGTCGAATACTTGATTTGTTTTATGTAACTATGACATGTCCATATTCCGCTGCTTGGATCCACTGGTGCCGGAAGATAAATTGTATCACCCAACCTTAGTCTGTAGACCTTTGTTTATAAACCACAGTGTTCTTGTACCCGGTCCCAAACTAAAAGTGTTCTATGCTAAAGGAGACTACCAGTCCATTCGTAAGGACTTGAGTGATCAAGACTGGTCTTCATTTCTCTTTTGTGATAGTTTAAATGAAGCTGTTCATATGTTTACTATAATATTATTAGAACTTAGAGATAAATATATTCCATTTAAGTACATACGACCTAGCCAGTACCCGTTATGGTACTCGCCTGCTTTAGTAAAAATTCTAAATGAAAAAAAGAAGTTCCATAGTAAATTTAAAATATATCATAATATAGCTGACAAAAATTCTTTCAAAATTCTACGGGACCGAGCGAAGAAGGCGGAACATGAATGTTATCTAAACTATATTTCTAGAACCGAAATGTCTATCCACGATAAACCCTAATGCGTTCTGGTCCTACATAAAATCCAACAAAAAAACACAACTCATATCCGGCTACAATGACGTATATGAATTCTAATATCACTACTGGTCTTGGTATTTATAGTGCTTTCGCAGACTTTTTTTACTCTATTTACAAAATATACATGCACAGACTCCATCTTCTTCTTCTTCAATTAACAATAAATAAATCTCTCCTGCAGCATATATACACACCATAAAAATTAGGAACGATCGTACCGATACTTCACGACCTATACTTCAACTACTCAAATCCATAGATTGTAAAAAGTCTGCTGGGCCCGATGGTCTTCATGTCTTCACACATGTCTTTTAAAAATTGGGCTGAAGAAGTAGTTTATCCCGTTACTCTCCTATTCCAAAGGTCTATTGACGTAGGTATGGTGCCTAAAATCTGGAAAACGGCCATCGTAACGCCAATACACAATAAAGGTTCCAAGCGTGATATCCGTAATTACAGACCTATCTCCAAGTTATGTGTGCTAGGCTAAATTTTTGAAAAAATTGTACATGATCAATTATACGATGCTCTAAGCCACTCTCTTACACCACAGCAGCATGGATTTCTTCGGGGTAGGTCGACTTCAACAAATCTCATAGTCTTTATCGACTCGGTCAGGTAGAGAACATAACTAGTAAAGCATTGAAAACATTTCTATTTAGAGTCACAAAAGAAATCAACCAAAACATTTAAAATCTTATACTGTTCCCTAGTACGAAGTCAACTTGAGTATAGCTCACAAGTTTGGAATCCCTGTTACGCTAAATACATAGATAGTATGATTGAAGAAATACAAACAAAATTTTTTGCGCTTTATAAATTTCAAGTTCAAAATTATAAGCCCTGGATATGTGGACAGCTGTAGACGCCACCACTTGCTGCCTCTCTCCGTAAGAAGAGAAGCAGCAGATCTGACTTTACTTCATAATATAACCCTTAACATAATTCGTCGACATTACTGTCGGAGGTTAAACTAATAGCACCCTACAGACCACTCAGTCGTAGGAATTATTTACAGTTGTATACTCCTCCCTTCATCTCAAATTATCGTCAAAATTCTTTCTTCCCGCGAACTGTCAATATTTTTAATTCGAAATACTTCAAATATGTTGATCTCTTTTCGATGAAGCAAAATACTTTTAAAATTATAATTAACGAACAATTCTATGCAGACTGAATTATATATATGCCATTGTAATATTTATATGGCTTGTAGCAATATTTAAAATCTTTTTTTTTAAGTTAGAGCATAAATAATGTTACTTTGTGTTAAGATTTTTTTAACTATGACACATCTAACTGTTCCCTTAAGCGGAAACTGTTAGGCTTTTGCGTATTCATTCATTGTTTACTTTAGTATAATCTAAGCAGCCGTTTGTTTTCCTTTTTTTTTTACATTTTACCAATGATTTTACTATATACAATTATAATTAATGTTTAAGTTTCCAATTTATGTAAATAAAATGGCAATGTAGCAAGCACATTGTTTCTAAAATAAAATATAAATGTAATTACTTATATTATAACAAGTACGTAGTAGTTTGTACGCCTAATCGGGCAGAATTTTGTTGGAGCTTTACTATGCTGTTACATCTAAGCAATAATTTATTACCCAAAATTCTAAAAAATAAAATTATTTCATTTCATTTGAAGAACCAGAACCTTAAATGAGTATTACATTGAATTCATCTTAGATGATTTAATGATAAGTTTCAAAGACTGACTGACTGACTTGAGTTTGTTTTTAATCCAATTCTTGTGCAACTTTTAGCCACATTTTAGTGTAATACATTGATAACATTCTAGCACCTTTTTAGAAGTGTTTGGCCAAATTTTTGTTTCATAGACTTGGCAACTCTGCTCTCTGCGCATTCAAGACCATAGTTTAAGTTACGTTCCGTGATCGATGACTTTTGAGCAATACACGGTGTTTGGTGTTATTTGTAACAACTTCCATGCAATGTTATAATTTTGAACTGTGCCGAAATATCGGGAGCTCCAAAAGCAACTAAGTCGTGGTGTACATCTCGTGAGTACTAATTATAACTTAGGAAACCGCGACAGTCTAAAACAGTGTTTCCATAAAATGTTCCTTCCAAAATATAAGAGTGAAGCGAGGGGTTAAAGCCGCCCAAGACGAGGACAGCTTTATCCTCGAGGTGCATATTCTACTTTTCATACCTACTACGAGACAATAAAAACTAAGAGCTTTACAGAAGCAGTTATTTAGTTAAGAGTAAAATAAATTAATAGTTAATATTCAAATTGAACATATTTGTACCGTTATAGAGGGACAGAGATAACTACCTCGCTTCACTCGGGAATAAAATTTTGATTAACTGAAGAGTCCCCGTTACACTCAGGGTTCAATATGCGGCCCAGGATGCAAGACACTGCTTTACTCCCTCGGTGCATAATCTACTATTATATGTTTTACAACATGTTGCCCGACAACTGTATTTAACCGATATAAAGTAGTGCTACTCGTACGCGGTAGACCTCGCACTCGATCTACGCTCGTATACTTGTGAAGCCTCAAGTTGGGACAAATCTATCTCTACTCGGAATAATCTCGCCCCAACGACGTGCATTACAGTACCGCCTTTTGTTCAACCACGTTCTCGCATTCCCAGCCGAACAAGGTGGCCGTTCCTACGACACATCTAGACAGTCCACTACTGCCTCATGCCTACATCGATACATCGATACATCCATACATCCATACATCCATACATCCATACATCGATACATCCATACATCCATACATCCATACATCCATACATCCATACATCCATACATCCATACATCCATACATCCATACATCCATACATCCATACATCCATACATCCATACATCCATACATCCATACATCCATACATCCATACATCCATACATCCATACATCCATACATCCATTCGCGTTTATAATATGACTAGGATTATTATATAGTATATGGGATATATATGGGATTTATTTTAACTATCAGTAATAAACGTCTCAGTAGTTCATTCCTCCCCTCCCCCCTTCTATGCTAGTTGAGACACACTGGTACAGACATACCAGCGAAGCCGTTCTTTACGTTATTATTTGTCGATGGTTAAAATAACAACAAGTTACTTTCATACCGGAAACACTTAGGAGACAAAGAGACACGATTACGTAATGCACGTACATACTTATGTACGCACGGGTATAAGGGTGCACTGCATCCCAGGTGATACTGCCTTATAGGTGGTAATCGCGATGTCCGTCGAAAGCATATTACTAATGCCAAATATAATCAACACGAGAATAATATAGCAACGGCGATAGATATATGTATATATATACGTAGTTTAGTAATAGGTATTAACGGACATCGCGATTTCCGTCTATATTGGCAGTATCACCTGGGATGCCGTGCGCCCTTGTACCTGCACGTTGTTATATTTAATAATAACGTGCAGGTACAAGTGATATATATATATATAATATATATATATATACACGTTATAATTATTATTATATAATATAACAATATTTGATAAGTAATGTAATAAGATTTATTTATCGTCTGATAGTCTTGTTAATTATTGTAAACTTAATTTATGGCAAGAGTTTGGAAAGCACTTGTTAAAGGAAAAAAACAGAAATAATCTGTAAGGCGAATAAACTAAAACCCCACCATGTAGAAAATAATATCACGCATTGAGATATATGGGGTGCGAAGTTGGGCAACCTCCCCGTGGTGCACCCTGGATACCGGCCATCTTAACCAAACTACACAAGTTTGGTTAACATGGCCGGGAACGAATAGCCCAATCGACAGCCAAAAAGATACTGAGTGTAAACTCTTCAGTAAACAACACCATTGCTAAGTAAGATCCAGGGTGTTGCGACTTACGATCTAATATTCGATTATCTTGCGCATAACGTTGATATTATTAATGTATAGCAGCCAGTATATTAAGTAATGCATTTTACCATCTATATAAGGGATATGTATAAATAGATGGATTTTAGTGTTAAATTAATTATTAAAACAAGACAAAAAGGGTTATAAACATGGCTTGCATCTTTGGAACTAGGATGCTTTTCTAAATGATCTCGTGTGTTTGTAACAAGTATTACAATTTGAATTTGCTTACGCTGTGCGGACCGTGACTGTGTCGTACTCAACAGAGACGTGGCTCTCGCTTGGAGATCTCATGCGCACAGCTTCATCTACAGTCCATATGTTCACGAGCTCAAGAGTGCAGCGCGTGCTCTTGTAGAGTAACGAACACAGTCTATATGCACTGTATGATCAACAATGTTTCAACTTCCTTGGCTACTTGTCGAGTAGTGCAAGATTCGGTCACAAGATTACTGCGTCATGTGGAAAAAAGAAAGCAAGAATGTAAGCAATTGTCTTGCTTATTGCTGTATTACATATTGCTGTATAGTATATAACTGTATTGTTGCACTTCCAACTAAAGTAACTTGAGGGCACCAAGTGCAGTTCTGCTTACATTTCAAAACTATCCGTCACAATAACGTTGGGTTGCATCTAAGAAATATGTTGCAAAATTATAAGAAGTTTTGTTTAAGAAGTGTGACACTCGCATTAATTCTAGCAGAATTGGAAAAGAAACAGTTTAGATTATATATACCGTCATTGGTATAATTATAATTAATTGATTAGCATAATCATGAAATATATCCATTGCATAGTGTTCTTTCACTCAAGCGCTTTATATATAGACATCGACATCTTTGTAACAAAAGTCAAGTTCTGTAGAATCGCTTCTTTCCTTACAAGGACCTTAATGTCTACGTAACATGTTACATTTTGGTTTTTGCCTTGGGATTTGAATGCGGGCTCTATAGTTTTGGAAGGACTTTGCATCCAAGGCCCAATGACGAACCCAAAGTTATATTTCATAATGATGTATCAACATTTACTCAACTAATTTAACTATTTCAAATATATAAGTAAAAAAATTAGAGATTTTAGTAAGAAAATATTTGCACAAACAAACGATTGTATCGAATATTACTGAAATAATAATCAAAATTCATCAAGAATTTTCAAGGGAATGAAAAGTAAATATGTGCTTAATTAAAATTAAGCTTAAACAAATACAATTTATGTCACAAAAATATGGCATTCAGAAATGAAATACTTCAAAACTAATTATAGAAAAATACCAAATTGGGCAAATGTCTTAAAATAAACGTACAGAGAGAGAGGTGTGCACGTATGACACTATTGCATGATCGTATTGTTAAAGTTTTAACTCTAATTATGTGTTTACAAAAATCTTTACATATACTTGCCCAAAATTCTGAAATTAAATCTTGCTACATAGATCTGCAATAGTGTTGTAGGTGCGTGCAAAAACATCGCGAGAATAGACAATAATATAGATGACAGAGACTATATTACCAGTGTGTTCATGTATAAATTCAGTCTTTAATTTCAAACTGTAAAATAAAGCGCGAACAGGCCCTATATATACTATACTAGCTTGTCTGCGCAGGATTAGTACTTCGAGTAGCTTATTATCTATCTATATACCGAAATGTTATAAAATATTCACGTGGTCAAACGAAACTGCTAAAGTAGGACTATGAAACTAAATTATATTAATTGGTAAATAAATCAGTAAACATTAATAATGATAAAATACAGTGCCTACGTACGTACATATTTAAAATTAAATTAATTATCAAAGACAAAACTACCTAATGGCAGTTTCTTACCGAAGCAAACCTTAAGCAATACGTAAATAATCTGGTTTAAAAAGCTAATCACGCCACAAGATTCAGTGTAACTAGATATGTTTAAGTTAATCCCATTGTAAGTAAACAACGGTTCCAATAAGAAATAAAGTTCTTTAAACCTAAGAGGAATGATTTGTTTGCTTGTATGATTGTTTGTTTGATGTATAATATCATTCATTTAATATCCAAATAATCAATTCATCTAAATCATGTCTTATCACATATACAAATTAAAAATATATCTATGTTAAACAAACACCTAATCAAACAGGCCACCCCTAACCGTACCAGCAGTGCGAGTATGGATCTTAGGTCGATAAATTTACCGAATCGATAAGTTGTTTAAATATATCGAATCATTTCAATAGTAGGTAGCATGGATCTTATCTCGATACAATTATAAATTACAATAATAATAATCATAAGTACAATTCATAAAAATCATATCTATTATAAAATGACAACACGGATGACGACAGCATATAAATAACGCATATCGATCGACCAATTTCTCGGTTTTGTTGTCAAATTTGATATTGTTCGTAGATAAAACGAGATCGGTAGCATGCAATGTTCTCAAGAGACGTATAGATAAATTCGATATAATCATATCGATTATACCGAATTTTCTAGCATCAATCAGTAAACATTAATAATGATAAAATACAGTACCTACGTATATACAAATATAAAATAAAATAATCACCATGGAAAAAACTACCTAATGGCAGTTTTTTACCGAAGTAAACCTTAAGCAATTCGTAACTAATCTGGTTTAAAAAGCTAACCACGCCACAAGATTCAGTGTAATTAGATATATTTAAGTTAATCTCATTGTGAGTGAACAACGGTTCCTATGAGAAATAAAGTTCATTATACATAAGAGAATTGAATAGGTTCCAAAACCGCTGGACCGATTAGAAACATTCTTTCACCATTAGAATCCTACATTTTCAAAATGCAATTCTCGGCAAACGTAGTTCAGGACGTCCTGAGGCACGGTGGAGTGACGATCTGCGCAAGACGGCTGGCAAAAACTGGATGCGAGAAGCCCAAGATAGACCTAAGTGGCGTGCAATTCGAGAGGCCTATGTCCAGCAGTGGACTGCTACAGGCTGATGATGATGGTGATGATAATTTTCAAAATGATAGAGATCTGTATGAAAACTTCGATAATGTAACCAATGGTGTGGAAAAAATACCAAACAATCCTTGTATCGCGTATGCTGCGAAATCTATTGACAATAGAGCAAAGTGAATAGCACTATAGTTTTATAGAGGACATCAATGTCTACAAAAATAGTATGCTGTACCATATGTGTAACTATAAGAGTTATGTCACAATAACTACTTTTCCGTGTTAGTATATTCAATACTAACGCCGGTATAAAGTAGGACACGTTATTCGTACCTTGGCATTACTCCTTATCTACTCTGATCAACATTTGGAGTCAAAAATCTAAATTAAAATGAGAATAGTGGCTAGGCGTTATAAGGCTCTTCGTTTATAAAAGGAAACGGATATACAACAAACAATACAATATCACAGTACTGACATTGAGCCGTCTTTGTCTGACCATAAGCAGCTTTTTCTAGAATTAATGCAACATAAAGTATTGCCTAAACAAAAAATACAATATGAGGCTATTGACTATGTAAAACTACATAATATTTTTAATAATACACAATTTTTAAATGAAGACGTTCCATATTGTCAAATTGAAGTATTAATCAAAAGTGCAATCAAATGTAGTATAATCTATAAAATAAAAATATCTAACTTACCTAGAGATGACTGGATATGTAAATCCATAATAGATGGAATAAATAAAAGAAATATGCTATGGCACTTGCTAAAGAAAGACTCAGACAATAAAAAACTCAAACAAGATTTTGCCTCAGACCGAAATAAAATAGGATTGTTAATTAAAAATACTGAAAAAAATTTTATTTTAAACAATTTAATCTATGTGGAATTAATAAATATTTTAATCAATAATAAAATCAAAAATAACTATGTACCCTCGAAACTAATAATTGACGATTCGAGCATTGTAAATGAACCACCTGAAATGTGTGAAATTTTTAATTTTTTTTTTGCCTCTATAGGCATACATTTGGCTAACGACATCCCAAAAACTAACCAAAACAATCAGTTCTATACTATGACCTACGCTAATAATAAGCCATCGCTACAAATAAAGGATTTACGGCCATGAACTACCGATGAAATAAGCAAAATTATAAAAAACCTGAAGTCAAACACCAGTACTGGTCTCGATGGAATAAATACTAAAGTTATAAAGTGTTTACCAGATGTCCTTAGTTATCGCCTAACTGATTGTATTAACAACTGTCTTAGAGCAGGAATCTTTCCAGCTAAATTAAAATTGGCTAAAGTAACACCCATCTTCAAGTCAGGAACTAAGACTGACCCTGGAAATTATAGACCTATATCCGTCCTAGCAATCATATCAAATTTTTTTGAAAAAGTGCTATACAACAGACTCGATTACCATCTATCGAAACTTAATTTCTTATACCAACGCCAATACGGATTTCGTTCAAAAACGAGCACCTTATCGGCGGCTATAGACTTAATAACGAAAATTAAAACCAATATAGACAACAAATGTTTTTGTTTAGGTATTTTTATAGATTTCAAAAAAGCATTCATCACCATCAGTCATGATCTATTAATAAATAAGTTAAAAGACTTAGGTATAACGGACACTGCTCTCCAGAATTTTCAAATCATACTTAACAAACAGGGAACAATTAGTGAGAATGGGTAATTACGAAAGTAGCCGGCTCCGGGTAGTTTGTGGCATTCCCCAAGGTTCAGTCCTCGGATCTTTTCTTGATCTATATTAATACTCATAATATCAGTAAAATTGGACTTTCAGGACATATAAACCTTTATGCAGATGACACCTGTATCTTTTATTTTGGACGTACCTTACGTGATTTAATAATGAAAGCCCAAGTTGATTAACACAAATTTAACATATGGTGTCAAATCAACCTTCTAACTATTAATATAAAAAAAACATCTCTTATGATATTTTGTGCTATAAATAAAAAAAATCCGCATAACCCAGCGTTAACAATAAATAATATACCAATCCGCCGTTCTAACCAAGCATCACCAAAATATCTCGGCCGTCAACTGGACGACAAGCTAACTTGGCAGGCTCATATAGAACAAACAAGATGTAAAGTTGCTTCGGTGACAGGAGCATTACGCAGAGTAGTCGGATGCATACCTTGCAGAGCCCGCATGGCAATATATAACTCTTTAGTAAGTCACACCTGGAATATCTTGTCGAAATATGGGGCTGTGCAGCACACACTCATATAAAGCGTCTTCAAATATCGCAAAATAAGTTAATAAAAAACTCTTTTTAATTATGACCGTCTAACCACATCTAGTACGTTGTATAAAGAAACAAAAATATTTAATTTAAAACAATTATACATTTATACTACATGCGTTCTGATCATAAAAGTACTATTGCAAAAAATAAACACAGAAATTAAATTTACTAATAGAACATTTCAATATAATTTAAGAAATGTAAACAAATTAAAATTACAAGCACACAGAACCATGTATGGTAAACATAATATTCTGTATGAGGGTGCAGCATTTTATAATAAGTCACCTAACGATATTAAAGATAGTAAAATTTCTTTTTTAAAAGTAAACTTAAAAAATATATTTATAATGAAATAACCTAAGATTGCTGAACAAATATGTTATACTTGACTAATCACTTTAATTATTTATAAGTTTAAGTGTTAAATCTCATTTTAAGTGAACCTTGTTCTTTATGAGAAATAAATTCTTTAAACCCAGCAAGTGAAAAAAAAAAAACAATGCTTTATCAAAACTTAATCCATTTTATATAAAATCCACCAAATATTTAGTCGGTAAAAACAAAAAAAAAGTTTAAAGACGGCATGCTAAGATATTATAAATGTGCAATAACTTGTTTGTAAGAGTTACCAATCTACATTATAGCTTGGTCAGACAGAAACATATTGTTTTTCTAAAGTAATAGCTAATGCATACTATAGCAAATGCATACTATTAGACAAATCTCTTGTAAAACACTTACGTGAAGGGAGACCGTGGCTTCCTTTACTTTTCATATCCTCTATGGTTACGCAATCTACCCGCACAAAACCGTGTTTTTTCTGATCATACTCAGTGTCAGTCCACAGCGAGTGACACTTGTCGACTGATTTTGAACTAGAAGGTGAAATCCAAGTAGGGGTAGTAATCCACCCCTGCTAGGGCTTAATTTTTTTCATACCATCTGCTCGATAATATCGAATTACATATCACGCAATATCGATGTAATGCAAGGCATTACATCCCCGAGGCTGTAATGTTGTATGAAACTCCCATAGGCGTAAAGTGATTTGTATTTGGAACGTTAGTTGTGGGAAAACTCTTAGTACGGAGACAGCATACAGAAATAAAGAAAAAAGGCGCGATTGTACTACAGAGAGTGTGATTGTTGTGCATCGCGTTGCAATGGTTTACGCACGGCCCCTCCCTGCCGGTGTTTGGTGTTATTTTAACAAGTTCCATTAAATGTATAACATTTCATGGAACTTGTTAACCACCAGCATTTTCCGTCTTGCAAGCATACAATCACCGTACTCCAAGACAAACGCAATTACTACATTTCGTAGAAAAACATACCGAGAAATCGGATGAAAATGAAACACCAGCTTTGCCACACGATAAAAGACGAATCTGAAACGCACACTAATGGCAGACACTCATTCATTGATGATTCAGGCAACACGAACATCAAAACATATCCAAGATATAAGACAATACGAAATCAATTATATGGCGTCCACCTTTCCACGCTGATCCTGCAATATGCTTGAATCTGCCCGAAACATTGGTAAAGTTTACAAATAGCGTGTAGCGTACCTCACCCAATATTGTACCAAACCCAAGATACTTGCGCGGTCTACGTTTGATCTAAACTAATATTAAAATGAGGAAAGATTTGTTTGTTTGTAATGTACAGGCTCCGAACTACTAGACCGATCAGAAAAATTATTTCACCATTAGAATTATACATTTTCCCTAATGAACATAGGCTATAATAATATTTAAAAAAAGTTAGGGATCCGTATGAAAACTTCGATAATGTAACCCAAGGTGTAAAAAATACCAAAAAAGTCTATTAATCGCGTACACTGCACAAACTATTGACCACATAATATTTATCTATGCTTTTGCCATTAGAGCAAAGTGATGTACGTACTACTGGGGACAATTCCACTAATCTAATTTGTTCCAACTGCAATCGAACCGTAGCTGATGTACACCCATATTCTTATTCTGCTAATAAAAAATATTGCAGCTGCAGTTACGTTTCTATTGACGCCAGCCATCGAATAACATTTTATATTATGGTAACTCGATAGATCATGATCACGACGCGAACTGATATTCGTATAAAATATTTAAATATGACCTGCTCGAAAATGTCCAATTACATGTCACGCAATATCAACGTAAAGCAAGTCATTACATCCCCGGTATGTGCCGTGGGGTACCGGCTTAGAATAGTACCCCCCCAACTCTACCCGTGGGTGCGTAAAAATCTGCTAAGGGATAACAATCGGAAGGTGGGCAGCAGCACCTTCCCAGTATTAAAACCTCAAAACTGCGCTCGCCAACCCGCCTGCCAAGCGTGGCGAGTATTGGCAAAAACCCCTCAATGGATTGGACAAAAAGAACCAGGCCCCCAGTCCCCGGCAGCCCCGCTATTCCTGGCTACGGTAGCGGCCACGGTAACGGTGGGGCAGGGGGTGCTAAGACTCCCCGGCAGACGCCCGGCTACCACCCCCAACGACGACGACTGGCCCTGATAACACACAACATACTCACGATGAGGACAGAAGAGAAGATATATGAGCTGGAAGAAGAAATGAGTAAGCTACACTGGGACATTGTGGGGTTATCTGTAGTCCGTAGAGCGGATGAGGACACGATAACCCTAAAATCAGGTAACCTACTCTACCACCGGGAGGGCGACCAACAGTCCCAAGGTGGTGTCGGGTTTCTCGTCCACAAGTCCCTTTTTAACAACATAGTTAAGATCGATAGCGTTTCCAATAGGGTCGTATACCTAATACTCAGAGTATCCAAACGATATTCGCTGAAGGTCATTCAGGTATACGCACCGACGAAGTCGCACCCGGATGATGAGGTGGAGGATATGTATGAGGACATTAGTCGGGCCATACATACCTCTGAAACGCACTTTCTAGTTGTTATGACTTCAACGCGAAGTTGGGTAAGAGAAGCGAGGATGAGTCGAAAGTGGAGCAATTTGGCTATGGACAACGGAACCTTAGGGGACAGAGGTTGGCCGACTTCCTGGAGAAAGAGGGACTCTTTATGATGAACTCTTTCTTTCAGAAGCCACCTCACAGGAAATGGACCTGGCTGAGTCCCGATGGTTCCACGAGAAATGAGATTGACTTCATTATGTCCACCAAAAGGCAAATATTCACTGATGTCTCCGTGACCAACAGGGTTAAAACCGGTAGTGATCACCGAATGGTAAGAGGCACGGTGAATATTAATGTCAAACTGGAGAGGTCTCGTCTGATGAAGTCTACGCTCCGACCCACTCGTGCCTATATACAAGACCCCGAGAGCTTTCAACTTGAGCTATCCAATCGCTTCAATTGCCTTGAGAACATCGCTTCAGTGGACGAGATCAATAACAGGTTAGTAGAAACTGTCCATACAGTGGGTTCCAAATACTTTAAACCCCACCGTACAGATAGGCCACAGAAACTCTCCAACGATACCCTCAACCTCATGGCTGAACGACGCTCACTGAAAATGCAGTCTTCGCATGATGCTGAAGCATATAGGCTGCTCAAAAGACGAATATGGAAGTCCTTGCGACACGACATCCGGATCTTTAATACAAATTCCGTATTAATGAGACGATAGAGCGTAAAAAAAGCTCCAAAGTGTTTGCAAGAGACATGTCTATTGGGCAAAGCCAGTTGACGAAGCTGAAGAGAGAAGACGGCAGTGTAGAGTCGACCAAAGCAGAAGTATTAGGAGAGGTAGAGAGTTTCTACGGACAGCTATACACCTCAGTCGCTAAACCTGTTAGCAGCTCGGCCAAAGACCCAAGAGCCAAGCTGACCCGACATTATACCGAAGATATCCCGGACATCAGCCTGTACGAGATTAGAATGGCCTTGAAACAGCTTAAGAACAACAAGGCGCCTGGTGACGACGGTATCACATCTGAGCTTCTGAAAGCGGGTGGAACACCGGTACTTAAAGTCCTTCAGAAGCTCTTTAATACCGTCTTACTCGAAGGTTCAACGCCAGAAGCATGGAACAAAAGCGTCGTGGTGCTGTTCTTCAAGAAAGGTGACAACACTTTACTTAAAAATTACAGACCCATCTCGCTTTTGAGCCATGTTTATAAGCTGTTTTCGAAGGTCATAACGAACCGTCTCAGTCGCAGGTTTGATGAATTCCAGCCTCCGGAACAAGCCGGTTTCCGAAAAGGCTATAGTACCATAGACCACATCCACACGCTACGGCAAGTTATACAGAAGACCGAAGAGTATAACTTGCCTCTTTGTCTAGCGTTTGTGGACTATGAGAAAGCCTTTGATTCGATCGAGACGTGGGCAGTGCTTGAGTCTCTCCAGCGGTGCCGTATTGACTATCGGTATATTGAGGTGCTGAAGTGTTTGTACAAAAACGCCTACATGTCAGTCCGAGTACAGGAGCAGAGTTCGAAGGCGATTCCATTGCAAAGAGGCGTGAGACAGGGAGACGTTATATCTCCGAAACTGTTCACCGCTACATTGGAAGACGCCTTCAAGCTTCTGGAATGGCAAGGACTTGGCATCAATATTAACGGCGAATACATCACTCACCTTCGATTTGCCGACGATATTGTAGTCATGGCAGAATCCATGGAAGACCTCAGTACAATGCTCGAAGGCCTCCATCGAGTTTCCCAACGGGTAGGTCTTAAGATGAACATGGACAAGACGAAAATTATGTCTAATGCCCATGTTGTACCTACCCCAATATCAGTTGGGAACTCAGTTCTCGAAGTTGTTGACGAGTATATCTACCTGGGACAGACAGTCAAACTAGGCAGGTCCAACTTCGAGAAAGAGGTCAATCGTCGAATCCAACTCGGCTGGGCAGCGTTCCGGAAACTTCGCGAAGTCTTCTCGTCAAAAATACCTCAGTGCCTCAAGACAAGAGTCTTCGACCAATGTGTGTTACCAGTGATGACTTATGGCACTGAAACGTGGTCTCTTACTATGGGCCTCATAGATAAGCTCAAAGTCGCACAACGAGCTATGGAGAGGGCTATGCTCGGGGTTTCTCTACGTGATCGAATCAGAAATGAGGAGATCCGTAGAAGAACGAAAGTCACCGACATAGCTCAGAAGATTAGCCAGTTGAAGTGGCAGTGGGCAGGGCACATAGCACGCAGAACAGATAGCCGATGGGGCCGAAAGGTTCTGGAGTGGAGACCACGTACCGGCAAGCGCAGCGTAGGTCATCCACCGACACGGTGGACAGACGACCTGATGAAGGTCGCAGGACGACGTTGGATGCAGGCCACTTCCAACCGGTCCTTTTGGAAAATCATGGGGGAGGCGTATGTTCAGCAGTGGACGTCCTACGGCTGAGATGATGATGACGATGACATCCCCGGGGCTGTAACGATGTATGAAACTCCCTTGGGTGTAAAGTGATTTGGATTTGGAACTTTAGTAGTAAGAATACTCTTAGTACATGGACAGCATACAGAAAAATAAAGGCGCGAAATGGTTTTGCTATATGTAATGCGTTTGAATAGCCCTAAGTTGGCGAAAATAACGCTAAAAATGCTCACAAGGGTGTTCGAATTGGGAATCTATGGGTGAAAATGTCGTTTATGGCTCTTTTTGTTCAGTGTTTGAAAGCTAATAATGAGTTATTTTTGTCACCAAAACTGAGCTTGACGAAGGCTTTAACAAAAGAGCTAACAATAGCAACGCCACCAATGAATGCCCTTATTGCTAAACGAACGCACGATTGTTGTGCGCCGCGTTGCTATGGGTTACGCACGGCCCCTCTCTGCGTATTCAAGGTCATTGTTAAAGTCATAAATAATAATATATATTGGTTGAAATAACGTGCTAGATATGGTGTTTGGTGTTAATTAACTTTCATAATATATTATTATTTTCAACGTGGTGCATGCTAAATCACGCGCGCCCCGAGTGGTATTCCACTGTGGAGGATCTTTGGGTTTCAATTCAATTTAAGGGGCATGGGACAATTCCACCACAAAACCTTCATCTGGGAGGCGTCTACATGTGTTCACAGAGCCATGGCTTGTCATTTTCATCACAACTTTCTAATTTCTGTGAGAAAATATTATCTATCTCTCTGGCTGATCCTGACGATAAGCTATTAATTATGGGTGACCTTAATATGAGTGACATATCATGGTCATCAGCCTGTGACGATACTCACATGTTACCTACCTACAATAGCAATGATTGTGATCATGTTGAATTGGTCGATCTTATGAACCTCACTAATTTAAACCAGTACAACTATATTTTAAACCAAGAGGGTAGAATACTTGATTTGTTTTATGTAACTATGACATGCCCATATTCCGCTGCTTGGATCCACTGGTGCCGGAAGATAAATTGTATCACCCAACCTTAGTCTGTAGACCTTTGTTTATAAACCACAGTGTTCTTGTACCCGGTCCCAGACTAAAAGTGTTCTATGCTAAAGGAGACTACCAGTCCATTCGTAAGGACTTGAGTGATCAAGACTGGTCTTCACTTCTTTTTTGTGATAGTTTAAATGAAGCAGTTCATATGTTTACTATAATATTATTAGAACTCAGAGATAAATATATTCCATTTAAGTACATAAGACCTAGCCAGTACCCGTTATGGTACTCGCCTGCTTTATTAAAAATTCTAAATGAAAAAAAGAAGTCCCATAGTAAATTTAAAATATATCATAATATAGCTGACAAAAATTCTTTCAAAATTCTACGGGACCGAGCGAAGAAGGCGGAACATGAATGTTATCTAAACTATATTTCTAGAACCGAAATGTCTATCCACGATAAACCCTAATGCGTTCTGGTCCTACATAAAATCCAACAAAAAAACACAACTCATATCCGGCTACAATGACGTATATGAATTCTAATATCACTACTGGTCTTGGTATTTATAGTGCTTTCGCAGACTTTTTTTACTCTATTTACAAAATATACATGCACAGACTCCATCTTCTTCTTCTTCAATTAACAATAAATAAATCTCTCCTGCAGCATATATACACACCATAAAAATTAGGAACGATCGTACCGATACTTCACGACCTATACTTCAACTACTCAAATCCATAGATTGTAAAAAGTCTGCTGGGCCCGATGGTCTTCATGTCTTCACACATGTCTTTTAAAAATTGGGCTGAAGAAGTAGTTTATCCCGTTACTCTCCTATTCCAAAGGTCTATTGACGTAGGTATGGTGCCTAAAATCTGGAAAACGGCCATCGTAACGCCAATACACAATAAAGGTTCCAAGCGTGATATCCGTAATTACAGACCTATCTCCAAGTTATGTGTGCTAGGCTAAATTTTTGAAAAAATTGTACATGATCAATTATACGATGCTCTAAGCCACTCTCTTACACCACAGCAGCATGGATTTCTTCGGGGTAGGTCGACTTCAACAAATCTCATAGTCTTTATCGACTCGGTCAGGTAGAGAACATAACTAGTAAAGCATTGAAAACATTTCTATTTAGAGTCACAAAAGAAATCAACCAAAACATTTAAAATCTTATACTGTTCCCTAGTACGAAGTCAACTTGAGTATAGCTCACAAGTTTGGAATCCCTGTTACGCTAAATACATAGATAGTATGATTGAAGAAATACAAACAAAATTTTTTGCGCTTTATAAATTTCAAGTTCAAAATTATAAGCCCTGGATATGTGGACAGCTGTAGACGCCACCACTTGCTGCCTCTCTCCGTAAGAAGAGAAGCAGCAGATCTGACTTTACTTCATAATATAACCCTTAACATAATTCGTCGACATTACTGTCGGAGGTTAAACTAATAGCACCCTACAGACCACTCAGTCGTAGGAATTATTTACAGTTGTATACTCCTCCCTTCATCTCAAATTATCGTCAAAATTCTTTCTTCCCGCGAACTGTCAATATTTTTAATTCGAAATACTTCAAATATGTTGATCTCTTTTCGATGAAGCAAAATACTTTTAAAATTATAATTAACGAACAATTCTATGCAGACTGAATTATATATATGCCATTGTAATATTTATATGGCTTGTAGCAATATTTAAAATCTTTTTTTTTAAGTTAGAGCATAAATAATGTTACTTTGTGTTAAGATTTTTTTAACTATGACACATCTAACTGTTCCCTTAAGCGGAAACTGTTAGGCTTTTGCGTATTCATTCATTGTTTACTTTAGTATAATCTAAGCAGCCGTTTGTTTTCCTTTTTTTTTTTACATTTTACCAATGATTTTACTATATACAATTATAATTAATGTTTAAGTTTCCAATTTATGTAAATAAAATGGCAATGTAGCAAGCACATTGTTTCTAAAATAAAATATAAATGTAATTACTTATATTATAACAAGTACGTAGTAGTTTGTACGCCTAATCGGGCAGAATTTTGTTGGAGCTTTACTATGCTGTTACATCTAAGCAATAATTTATTACCCAAAATTCTAAAAAATAAAATTATTTCATTTCATTTGAAGAACCAGAACCTTAAATGAGTATTACATTGAATTCATCTTAGATGATTTAATGATAAGTTTCAAAGACTGACTGACTGACTTGAGTTTGTTTTTAATCCAATTCTTGTGCAACTTTTAGCCACATTTTAGTGTAATACATTGATAACATTCTAGCACCTTTTTAGAAGTGTTTGGCCAAATTTTTGTTTCATAGACTTGGCAACTCTGCTCTCTGCGCATTCAAGACCATAGTTTAAGTTACGTTCCGTGATCGATGACTTTTGAGCAATACACGGTGTTTGGTGTTATTTGTAACAACTTCCATGCAATGTTATAATTTTGAACTGTGCCGAAATATCGGGAGCTCCAAAAGCAACTAAGTCGTGGTGTACATCTCGTGAGTACTAATTATAACTTAGGAAACCGCGACAGTCTAAAACAGTGTTTCCATAAAATGTTCCTTCCAAAATATAAGAGTGAAGCGAGGGGTTAAAGCCGCCCAAGACGAGGACAGCTTTATCCTCGAGGTGCATATTCTACTTTTCATACCTACTACGAGACAATAAAAACTAAGAGCTTTACAGAAGCAGTTATTTAGTTAAGAGTAAAATAAATTAATAGTTAATATTCAAATTGAACATATTTGTACCGTTATAGAGGGACAGAGATAACTACCTCGCTTCACTCGGGAATAAAATTTTGATTAACTGAAGAGTCCCCGTTACACTCAGGGTTCAATATGCGGCCCAGGATGCAAGACACTGCTTTACTCCCTCGGTGCATAATCTACTATTATATGTTTTACAACATGTTGCCCGACAACTGTATTTAACCGATATAAAGTAGTGCTACTCGTACGCGGTAGACCTCGCACTCGATCTACGCTCGTATACTTGTGAAGCCTCAAGTTGGGACAAATCTATCTCTACTCGGAATAATCTCGCCCCAACGACGTGCATTACAGTACCGCCTTTTGTTCAACCACGTTCTCGCATTCCCAGCCGAACAAGGTGGCCGTTCCTACGACACATCTAGACAGTCCACTACTGCCGTATGTTCCTATATAGTAACCATTCTCAACGCAAGTAGAGCGTTTTCACTATTAGATCATTTCTTACAATAATGGTTGGATGGTAAGAGCCCACTATAAGTTGCATCAGAAATATGAATTATCAGGTCATCTATGTGAAGAAGTGAACTGGTGAAATTAGTTTTATTATTCCCTAATATGAGTCTTCTTCTTCATAGCTACGCTCTTGACAGAGCGGTCGTGGTCGTCACTTCAGGTTGTGTAACGCGCCTTGCAATGCGTCGCCATTCCTCCCTGCCTGCAGCCTTTCTCGTGCACGCGTGTAGAGGATCGTTTATGGCTACTCGTATCTGGTCAATCCATCGCATCGGTGATCTCCCTCGCGATCTAGTGCCTTCTACTCTGCCCTGGATAACTAGTCGTTCAATCGACTCGTCCACTACATCCAAGGAAGGCAACAGGCGGGGAGGTAGTGACGAAAAATAACGATACGGGACTCTTTCGAGGCCTCGTAATCAGAACTAAGATAGTGGTCAAGTGCTACCCAGTTCGGTATAAAAAAAAAAAATACATCGATACATCGATACATCGATTCATCGATTCATCGATACATCGATACATCGATACATCGATACATCGATACATCGATACATCGATACATCGATACATCGATACATCGATACATCGATACATCGATACATCGATACATCGATACATCGATACATCGATACATCGATACATCGATACATCGATACATCGATACATCGATACATCGACACATCGATACATCGATACATCGATACATCGATACATCGATACATCGATACATCGATACATCGATACATCGATACATCGATACATCGATACATCGATACATCGATACATCGATACATCGATACATCGATACATCGATACATCGATACATCGATACATCGATACATCGATACATCGATACATCCATATATCCATACATCCATACATCCATACATCCATACATCCATACATCCATACATCCATACATCCATACATCCATACATCCATACATCCATACATCCATACATCCATACATCCATACATCCGTACATCCGTACATCCGTACATCCATACATCCATACATCCATACATCCATACATCCGTACATCCGTACATCCATACATCCATACATCCATACATCCATACATCCATACATCCATACATCCATACATCCATACATCCATACATCCATACATCCATACATCCATACATCCATACATCCATACATCCATACATCCATACATCCATACATCCATACATCCGTACAACCATACATCCATACATCCATACATACGTACATACATACATACGTACATCCATACATCCATACATCCATACATCCATACATCCATACATCCATACATCCATACATCCATACATCCATACATCCATACATCCATACATCCATACATCCATACATCCATACATCCATACATCCATACATCCATACATCCATACATCCATACATCCATACATCCATACATCCATACATCCATACATCCATACATCCATACATCCATACATCCATACATCCATACATCCATACATCCATACATCCGTTCATCCATTCATCCATACATCCATACATCCATACATCCATACATCCATACATCCATACATCCATACATCCATACATCCATACATCCATACATCCATACATCCATACATCCATACATCCATACATCCATACATCCATACATCCATACATCCATACATCCATACATCCATACATCCATACATCCATACATCCATACATCCATACATCCATACATCCATACATCCGTACAACCATACATCCATACATCCATACATACGTACATACGTACATCCATACATCCATACATCCATACATCCATACATCCATACATCCATACATCCATACATCCATACATCCATACATCCATACATCCATACATCCATACATCCATACATCCATACATCCATACATCCATACATCCATACATCCATACATCCATACATCCATACATCCGTACATCCGTACATCCATACATCCATACATCCATACATCCATACATCCATACATCCATACATCCATACATCCGTACATCAATACATCGATACATCGATACATCGATACATCGATACATCGATACATCGATACATCGATTCATCGATACATCGATACATCGATACATCGATACATCGATACATCGATACATCGATACATCGATACATCGATACATCGATACATCCATACATCCATACATCCATACATCCATACATCCATACATCCATACATCCATACATCCATACATCCATAAATCCATACATCCATACATCCATACATCCATACATCCATACATCCATACATCCATACATCCATACATCCATACATCCATACATCCATACATCCATACATCCATACATCCATACATCCATACATCCATACATCCATACATCCTTACATCCATACATCCATACATCCATACATCCATACATCCATACATCCATACATCCATACATCCATACATCCATACATCCTTACATCCATACATCCATTCGCGTTTATAATATGACTGGGATTATTGTATAGTATATAATAATATGGGATTTATTTCCACTATAAGTAATAAAGACTTCCAAACATCTGAGTAGTTCAATCCCCCCCCTCCCCCCTTCTATGCTATTTGAGACACACTGGCACAGACATACCAGCAAAGCCGTTCTTTACGCTATTATTTGTCAATGGTAAAAAAACAACAAGTTACTTTCATACACGAAACACTTAGGAGACAAAGCGACACGATGACGTAATGCACGTACATACCTATGTACGTACAGGTACAAGTGTGCACTGCATCCCAGGTGATACTGCCTTATATATATAGCTGGTAATCGCGATAGCCGTCGAAAGCATATTACTAATGCCAAAAAAATTTATCAAGTGTGCAATCCGGTGTGTGGGGCTGCGTGTATTGTTATATAATATAACAATATTGATAAGTAATGTTATAAGATTTATTTATCGTCTGATAGTCTTGTTAATTATTGTAAACTTAATTTATGGCAAGAGTATGGAAAGCACTTGTTGAAGGAAAAAAACGAAATAACCTTTAAGGCGAATAAACTTATACATTTACAACTTATATATTTCATAATGATTTGTCAACATTTACTGTTTCTCAACTAATTTAACTATTTCAAATATATTAGTAAAAAATTAGAGATTTTAGTTAGAAAATATTTGCAATATTTGCACAAACAAACGATTGTATGGTATATAACTGAAATAATTATCAAAATTTATCAAGAATATTTCAAGGGAATGGAAAGTAAATATGTGCTTAATTAAAATTAAGCTTAAACAAATACAATTTATGTCACAAAAATATGGCATTCAAATATGAAATACTTCAATACTAATTATAGAAAAATACCAAATTGGGCAAATGTCTTAAAACAACGTACAGAGGTGTGCGTGCACGTATGACAGTATTGCATGATCGTATTGTTGAGGTTTTAACTCTAAATAATGTGTTTACAAAAAAATTACCATATACTTGTCCAAAATTCTGAAGTTAAATCTTGCTACATAGATCTGCAATAGTGTTGTAGGTGCGTGCGAAAACATCGCGAGAATAGACAAATATTACGCCAACAATAATATGGATGATCAGAGACTATATTACCAGTGTGTTCATGTGTCATTTATATGAGCACATAGAAAATAAATTCAGTCTTTATTTTCACACTGTAAAATAAAGCGCGAATAGGCCCTATATATACTATACTAGCTTGTCTGCGCAGGATTAGTACTTCGAGTAGCTTATTATCTATCTATATACCGAAATGTTATAAAATATTCACGTGGTCAAACGAAATTGCTAAAGTAGGACTATGAAACTAAATTATATTACTTGGTAAATAAATCAGTAAACATTAATAATGATAAAATACAGTGCCTGCGTACGTACATATTTAAAATTAAATTAATTATCAAAGACAAAACTACCTAATGGCAGTTTCTTACCGAAGCAAACCTTAAGCAATACGTAAATAATCTGGTTTAAAAAGCTAACCACGCCACAAGATTCAGTGTAACTAGATATGTTTAAGTTAATCTTGTTGTAAGTGAACAACGGTTCCTATGAGAAATGAAGTTCATTATACATATGAGGAATGATTTGTTTGCTTGTTTGAATTGAATAGGCTACAAAACTACTGGACCGATTCTGGAACATTCTTTCAATACTAAAATAATATCCTATATTTTCAAAATGATAGAGACCTGTACGAAAACTTCGATAATGTAACCAATTGTGTGGAAAAATACCAAAAAATCCTTGTATCGCGTACGCTGCGAAATCTATTGACAATAGAACAAAGTGAATAGTACTACAGTTTTATAGAGGACATCAATGTCATCAAAAAAATAGTATGCTGTACCATATGTGTAACTATAAGAGTTATGTCACAATAACTACTTTTCCGTGTTAGAATATTCAATACTAACGCCGGTATAAAGTAGGACACGTTATTCGTACCTTGGCATTACTCCTTATCTACTCTGATCAACATTTAGAGTCAAAAATCTAAATTAAAAAGAGAATAGTGGCTAGGTGTTTTAAGGCGCTTCGTTTATAAAAGAAAACGGATATACAACAAACAATACAATATCACAGTACTGACATTGAGCCGTCTTTGTCTGACCATAAGCAGCTTTTTCTAGAATTAATGCAACATAAAGTATTGCCAAAACAAAAAATACAATATGAGGCTATTGACTATGTAAAACTACACAATATTTTTAATAATACACTATTTTTAAATGAAGACGTTCCATATTGTCAAATTGAAGTATTAATCAAAAGTGCAATCAAATGTAGTATAATCTATAAAATAAAAATATCTAACTTACCTAGAGATGACTGGATATGTAAATCAATAATAGATGGAATAAATAAAAGAAATATGCTATGGCACTTGCTAAAGAAAGACTCAGACAATAAAAAACTCAAACAAGATTTTGCCTCAGAACGAAATAAAATAGGATTGTTATTTCAAAATACTGAAGAAAAATATTATTTTAAACAATTTAATGAATGGCAAAACTCTAAATCTATATCAATAATATAATCAAAAATAACTATGTACCCTCGAAACTAATAATTGACGATTCGAGCATTGTAAATGATCCACCTAAATTGTGTGAAATTTTTAATTTTTTTTTTGCCTCTATAGGCATACATTTGGCTAACGACATCCCAAAAACTAACCAAAACAATCAGTTCTATACTATGACCTACGCTAATAATAAGCCATCGCTACAAATAAAGGATTTACGGCCATGCACTACCGATGAAATAAGCAAAATTATAAAAAACCTGAAGTCAAACACCAGTACTGGTCTCGATGGAATAAATACTAAAGTTATAAAGTGTTTACCAGATGTCCTTAGTTATCGCCTAACTGATTGTATTAACAACTGTCTTAGAGCAGGAATCTTTCCAGCTAAATTAAAATTGGCTAAAGTAACACCCATCTTCAAGTCAGGAACTAAGACTGACCCTGGAAATTATAGACCTATATCCGTCCTACCAATCATTACAAAATTTTTTGAAAAAGTGCTATACAACAGACTCAATTACCATCTATCGAAACTAAATTTCTTATACGAACGCCAATACGGATTTCGTTCAAAAACAAGCACCTTATCGGCGGCTATAGACTTAATAACGAAAATTAAAACCAATATAGACAACAAATGTTTTTGTTTAGGTATTTTTATAGATTTCAAAAAAGCATTCGTCACCATCAGTCATGATCTATTAATAAATAAGTTACAAGACTTAGGTATAACGGACACTGCTCTCCAGAATTTTTAAATCATACTTAACAAACAGGGAACAATTAGTGAGAATGGGTAATTACGAAAGTAGCCGGCTCCGGGTAGTTTGTGGCATTCCCCAAGGTTCAGTCCTCGGATCTTTTCTTGATCTATATTAATACTCATAATATCAGTAAAATTGGACTTTCAGGACATATAAACCTTTATGCAGATGACACCTGTATCTTATATTTTGGACGTACCTTACGTGATTTAATAATGAAAGCCCAAGTTGATTTACACAAATTTAACATATGGTGTCAAAGCAACCTTCTAACTATTAATATAAAAAAAAACATCTCATATGATATTTTGTGCTATAAATGAAAAATTCCGCATTACCCAGCGTTAACAATAAATAATATACCAATCCGCCGTTCTAACCAAGCATCACCAAAATATCTCGGCCGTCAACTGGACGACAAGCTAACTTGGCAGGCTCATATAGAACAAACAAGATGTAAAGTTGCTTCGGTGACAGGAGCATTACGCAGAGTAGTCGGATGCATACCTTGCAGAGCCCGCATGGCAATATATAACTCTTTAGTAAGTCACACCTGGAATATCTTGTCGAAATATGGGGCTGTGCAGCACACACTCATATAAAGCGTCTTCAAATATCGCAAAATAAGTTGATTAAAACTCTTTTTAATTATGACCGTCTAACCACATCTAGTACGTTGTATAAAGAAACAAAAATATTTAATTTAAAACAATTATACATTTATACTACATGTGTTCTGATCAAAAAAGTACTATTGCAAAAAACACAGAAATTAAATTTACTAATAGAACATTTCAATATAATTTAAGAAATGTGAACAAATTAAAATTACAAGCACACAGAACCATGTATGGTAAACATAATATTCTGTATGAGGGTGCAGCATTTTATAATAAGTTACCTAACGATATTAAAGATAGTAAAATTTCTGTTTTTAAAAGTAAACTTAAAATATATATTTATTATGAAATAACCTAAGATTGCTGAACAAATATGTTATACTTGACTAATCACTTTAACTCGTTATAAGTTTAAGTGTTAAATCTCATTTTAAGTGAACCTTGTTCTTTATGAGAAATAAATTCTTTAAACCCAGCCAGTGAAAAAAAAAACAATGCTTTATCAAAACTTAATCCATTTTATATAAAAATCCACCAAATAATTTATTCGATAGAGTTCAAAAATGCTAAGATATTATAAATGTGCAATAACTTGTTTGTAAGAGTTACCAATCTACATTATAGCTTGGTCAGACAGAAACATATTGTTTTTTCTAAAGTAATAGCAATCGCATACTATTAGACAAATCTCATGTAAAACACTTAAAAAGAAATGTTAGTGACTACTTATGCGTGAAGGGAGACCGTGTCCTCCTTTACTTTACATATCCTCTATGCATGCTATTGACGTAATCTAATCGCACAAAACCGTGTTTTTTTCTGATCATACTCAGTGTCAGTCCACAGCGAGTGACACTTGTCGACTGATTTTGAACTAGAAGGTGAAATCCAAGTAGGGGTAGTAATCCATCCCTGCTAAGGCTTAATTTTTTTCATACCATCTGCTCGATAATATCGAATTACATATCACGCAATATCGATGTAATGCAAGGCATTACAACCCCCAGAGCCTGTAATGTTCTATAAAACTCCCAGGGGCGTAAAGTGATTTGTATTTGGAACGTAAGTTGTGGGAAATTTCTTAGTTCGGAGACAGCATGCAGAAATAAAGAAAAAAGGCGAGATTGTACTACAGAGAGTGTGATTGTTGTGCATCGCGTTGCAATGGTTTACGCACGGCCCCTCCCTGCCCATTCGAGGTGATAGGTCAAGTTACGTGTTACACACGGTGTTTGGTGTTATTTTAACAAGTTCCATTAAATGTATAACATTAAATGGAACTTGTTAAAATAATGGAAAATTTAATGGAATTGTACTTAGAAGATAACTCTTTAAAGTACGCCATGAACACATTTTCTAAAAAAGACTGCGTATTCTTGCTGTTCTGCCATTTTATGAAATTTTGGTATGCTATAATATATAATTTTCCTTGGAGTTTGCAGATCAGTAAACTTTCCAAAACGTTAAGGGCTTCACATCTTATATCGGGCGGTGTACAAAATGAATCATTTTCTTCGTAACTAGTACTTGTAGACATTTGGGGACATTTTAAAATGGGGAATTTAAAGTTTTCTTTTTTTATAGAGAAAAAACGAATGTTATATTTGAGTGAAACTTTTTTTATTAAGACGTACGAGTTAAAATTATCTATTTAAATAAGCAATGGAATGAAATAAGCAAGCAATACGAACATTAATTTATTTGTTTTATTAAACACGATCTTTTATTGAACAAAAGCACTGAACTTTGAAGAACAAAGCACCGCAACTAATAAAACTTAAACGACACTCAGGCAGCTGCTCGTATTTTGCGGACGACAGCTCGGACGCGATTGGCGATTTCGTCAGGCGGGCGATCAAAGCATCCGAATATCGAATCATAGAGTATAATCTCAAAATGGCGATAAAAGACCGAAATGTAGAGATCGTGAAGGCTATGTTAAAAAGGATACTGCAAAGGCGTGAACCTGAGGCTAGTACTTCTGGCCAATAGCGTACACATAAGTATAAAATTAGGAAATATTGTTCACTAGCAATAGATTTATTTATTTACAAAAAAAATGGACTCACTTTAGTTTTTAAGCAATTTCCACCATAGCTTAAGAATGTTTATTGTGATGTTTGGAGAACGAATCTCCATGCAAATGATATAATTAGAAAAAAAAACAAATCTAAATAAGGTACGGACCAAAGAGTCTGTAGTGTGGAAGAATAAAAAAAAAAATATTTAAAAAATCTATAACTCACTAGTAAGTTATAGCAATGAAAGAGATACATCGATACATCGATACATCGATACATCGATACATCGATACATCGATACATCGATACATCGATACATCGATACATCGATACATCGATTCATAGATATATAGATACATAGATACATAGATACATAGATACATAGATACATAGATACATAGATACATAGATACATAGATACATAGATACATAGATACATAGATACATAGATACATAGATACATAGATACATAGATACATAGATACATCGATACATAGATACATAGATACATCGATACATAGATACATCGATACATCGATACATCGATACATCGATACATCGATACATCGATACATCGATACATCGATACATCGATACATCGATACATCGATACATAGATACATAGATACATAGATACATAGATACATAGATACATAGATACATAGATACATAGATACATAGATACATAGATACATAGATACATAGATACATAGATACATAGATACATAGATACATAGATACATAGATACATAGATACATAGATACATCGACACATCGTTACATCGATACATCGATACATCGATACATCGATACATCGATACATCGATACATCGATACATCGATACATAGATACATAGATACATAGATACATAGATACATAGATACATAGATACATAGATACATCGATACATCGATACATCGATACATCGATACATCGATACATCGATACATCGATACATCGATACATCGATACATCAATACATCGATACATCGATACATCGATACATCGATACATCGATACATCGATACATCGATACATCGATACATCGATACATCGATACATCGATACATCCATACATCGATACATCCATACATCCATACATCCATACATCCATACATCCATACATCCATACATCCGTACATCCATACATCCATTTACCCATACTTCCATACATCCATACATCCATACATCCATTTATCCATACTTCCATACATCCATACATCTATACATCCATACATCCATACATCCATACATCCATACATCCATACATCCATACATCCATACATCCATACATCCATACATCCATACATCCATACATCCATACATCCATACACCCATACATCCATACATCCATACATCCATACATCCATTTATCCATACTTCCATACATCCATACATCTATACATCCATACATCGATACATCGATACATCGATACATCGATACATCCTACCTTTACGTTATTATTTGTCGATGGTTAAAATAACAACAAGTTACTTTCATACCGGAAACACTTAGGAGACAAAGAGACACGATTACGTAATGCACGTACATACTTATGTACGCACGGGTATAAGGGTGCACTGCATCCCAGGTGATACTGCCTTATAGGTGGTAATCGCGATGTCCGTCGAAAGCATATTACTAATGCCAAATATAATCAACACGAGCATAATATAGCAACGGCGGTAGATATATGTATATATATACGTAGTTAGTAATAGGTATTAACGGACATCGCGATTTCCGTCTATATTGGCAGTATCATCTAGGATGCCGTGCGCCCTTGTACCTGCACGTTGTTATATTTTATAATAACGTGCAGGTACAAGTGATATATATATATATAATATATATATATATATATACACGTTATAATTATTATTATATAATATAACAATATTTGATAAGTAATGTAATAAGATTTATTTATCGTCTGATAGTCTTGTTAATTATTGTAAACTTAATTTATGGCCAGAGTTTGGAAAGCACTTGTTAAAGGAAAAAAACAGAAATAATCTGTAAGGCGAATAAACTAAAACCCCACCATGTAGAAAATAATATCACGCATTGAGATATATGGGGTGCGAAGTTGGGCAACCTCCCCGTGGTGCACCCTGGATACCGGCCATCTTAACCAAACTACACAAGTTTGGTTAACATGGCCGGGAACGAATAGCCCAATCGACAGCCAAGAAGATACCGAGTGTAAACTCTTCAGTAAACAACACCCTTGCTAAGTAAGATAGGGTGTTGCGACTTACGATCTAATATTCGATTATCTTGCGCATAACGTTGATATTATAAATGTATAGCAGCCAGTATATTGAAAAACGCATGCAAGTAATGCATTTTACCATCTATATAAGGGATATGTATAAACAGAAGGATTTTAGTGTTAAATTAATTATTAAAACAAGACAAAAAGGGTTATAAACATGGCTTGCATCTTTGGCACTAGGATGCTTTTCTAAATGATCTCGTGTGTTGCTAACAAGTATCACAATTTGAATTTGCTTACGCTGTGCGGACCGTGACTGTGTCGTACTCAACAGAGACGTGGCTCTCGCTTGGAGATCTCTTGCATGAATGAAATGAGTTATTCACGAGCTCAAGAGTGCAGCGCGTGCTATTGTTGAGTAACGAACACAGTCTATATGTACTGTATGATCAACAATGTTTCAATTAACTTCCTTGGCTACTTGTCGAGTAGTGCAAGATTCGGTCACAAGATTACTGCGTCATGTTGAAAAAAGAAAGCAAGAATGTAAGCAATTGTCTTGCATATTGCTGTATTACATATTGCTGTATAGTATATAACTGTATTGTTGCACTTCCAACTAAAGTAACCTGAAGGCACACCACGTGCAGTTCTGCTTACATTTCAAAACTATCCGTCACAATAACGTTGGGTTGCATCTAAGAAATATGTTGCAAAATTATAAGAAGTTTTGTTTAAGAAGTGTGACACTCGCATTAATTCTAGCAGAATTGGAAAAGAAACAGTTTACGTTATATATACCGTCAGTGGTATAATTATAATTATTTGATTAGCATAATCATGAAATATATCCATTGCATAGTGTTCTTTCACTCAAGCACTTTATTTATAGACATCGACATCTTTGTAACAAAAGTCAAGTTCTGTAGAATCGCTTCTTTCCTTACAAGGACCTTAATGTCTACGTAACATGTTACACTTTGGATTTTGCCTTGGGATTTGAATGCGGGCCCTATAGTTTTGGAAGGACTTTGCATCCAAGGCCCAATGACGAACCCAAAGTTATATTTCATAATGATGTATCAACATTTACTGATTCTCAACTAATTTTACTATTTCAAATATATAAGTAAAATAATTAGAGATTTTAGTAAGAAAATATTTGCAATATTTCCACAAACAAACGATTGTATCGAATATTACTGAAATAATAATCAAAATTCATCAAGAATTTTCAAGGGAATGAAAAGTAAATATGTGCTTAATTAAAATTAAGCTTAAACAAATACAATTTATGTCACAAAAATATGGCATTCAAATATGAATGAAATACTTCAAAATTAATTATAGAAAAATACCAAATTGGCAAATTTCTTAAAAGAAACGTACAGAGAGAGAGGTGTGCACGTATGACACTATTGCATGATCGTATTGTTAAAGTTTTAACTCTAACTATGTGTTTACAAAAAACTTTACATATACTTGCCTAAAATTCTGAAATTAAATCTTGCTACATAGATCTGCAATAGTGTTGTAGGTGCGTGCAAAAACATCGCGAGAATAGACAAATATTACGCCAACAATAATATGGATGATCAGAGACTATATTACCAGTGTGTTCATGTGTCATTTATATAGTAGCACATAAAAAATAAATTCAGTCTTTATTTTCACACTGTAAAATAAAGCGCGAACAGGCCCTATATATACTATACAAGCTTGTCTGCGCAGGATTAGTACTTCGAGTAGCTTATTATCTATCTATATACCGAAATGTTATAAAATATTCACGTGGTCAAACGAAATTGCTAAAGTAGGACTATGAAACTAAATTATATTACTTGGTAAATAAATCAGTAAACATTAATAATTATAAATTACAGTAGGCACGTACGAATAAATTTAAAATAAAATTAACATATGAACATATGATCCGTATGAAAACTTCGATAATGTAACCCATGCTATGGAAAACATAAGTGCCTACCGAACAAATAAGTCCTAATGTCGCGTACTTAACAATTCTGTCACGAGTATAAAGCTACATTATGTCTGTGTAACATATCCTATATTTTTATTAATCCTCATCATCATCCATCATCACCACGCCGGTACCTACATACTTCAGAGGTGGTCTCGTATAGTACCTACATTTATTGCACATGTTTTTTTTTTACTTAATTTCTACTCTTAAATAAACATGTTCTCCTTTTTGTTTGTACATATAGGTATAGGTGCAGGTTTAGTGTAGGAGTCGGCATTGGGTTTTCTTTCAAGTTTACCAACAACTACCAATTACAAATTCACATTAGGTATTGTCAGTTATGCACGCCGCCATAAAAAAATAGGTTCTATACAACGAAGAGTTTGACCAAATTTCATTGCAAATGTACATCTATACCTGCCTATATATAAAAATGAAACCCTATTTCGCCCGTTCAAATCCGCTAAACCTTTTTTTTTGTTTTTTTTATTATTTATTTGTGATGATACACAGGTAAAACAGAATCTTGAAAAATATTATTGTACCTACCTACATGCTGCGATCTGCTTTAAGCGTTAAGTAAACTGGCCTAGGAGTAAATAATATAATTATATAGATTAGTAAATATTGTAGTGAAGAATGTATTGAATTGGTAAATGGTCATTAAATTAAACAATGTCAATAATATATGGTTAGTTTGTCAATAATTACAATATCACAGTTTAAAAAAATATCATGTTGTTCTCATTTATTTTTTAAGGAGGCACATCAGGTAGGTACATAATATTATAATTGCATTCAACCCGACATTGACGGTCAAAATAAATAAATTTGTCATTGTGTAATTGCAGATAATCTTTCAAAGAATATAATGTATGGTCTCAACCGAGTAAAGGAAAAAAAATGGATGATGATGATGATGAATCAAATTTAGTGTATGCTACTCATCAGGCATTATATAGTTTTCTACTGGTGAAATATTTTTTTGAACCGGTTACGTAGTTTTTGCATTTATCCGTTACAAACCAACTATCAAATATTATAATTCCTCTCGTATTATTAGAGTAGATACATAAGGATCACTTTACTACCAACGTACGAAAAATGTGGCCAATATTGTACCGGCGGCGTTTATTAACACGGAAAAGTGGTTATTGTGACACAACTGTAATACCTATATAGTATCGCATACTTTTTTGTAGACACTGATGTGCTCTATGTGATACTATAGATACTATATCACTTTGCTCTATTGTCAAAAAATTTTTTTTTTGTTTTTTTTTCACACCTTGGGTTACATGGCATTTTATAAAGGTAGCTAATGTTACTCTACTATATATATATATTGTAGTAGTAGTTTTAAAGTTATTCGTTACATACAAATCTTTCCTCTTTATAATATTAGTTTAGATTGCGACTGTGACACATCGTTAATAATGATATAACAATTATAGTACATATTATACTGAATCTATATTCTAGCCAGTTTAAAAGTATTGTGATTAAACGATGATTTGTACCTACTTACCTACTGATTACTTATGTACGTACACTTACCTACATTAAGATATTTTTTGACAAAATTACAGCATTATTAACTTGATTTGCAACGAAAATGTTTGAACCCAACCCGATCGGACAGTGCATACTGTCTCCCCTTTAAATTTAATCCGAATCCTTTGAGCTGTTTTTGTGCTCGATTGAGTAGCAATTACTATTTATATTATATATTTTATCTAATGGAACATTGGCGTTAGGAGTTTACATACATTTACCATATTTATTAGTTAAGTTTGGCATGCGCATTTTGATGGTTATGATAATTGGCACAACTCACTGGGCACTGATAATATTCAGCATTTTACAATCGTTTTAATAAATATATAACTATATTGTTGGTTATTGCTGTTATTAATATGTTATTTGTAATGTTTTTTATACCTTTGGTTTTGTACACACTCTGTATGCCTCTTTATAATTTGTTGTATTTTCTACTCATTGTTACACTGGCGTTCGTGAAGTCGGTCATGAGTTCCGATTGAAAACCAGCGCTAAGGTTTTCAACCATAGCATAATTATGCTGAGGCGGGTCTCGTTCCCGACATCACACAACATTACAAAAAGTGTTTTGTTTTAAGGTCTAATTAGTAACTTTGTTATCTTTGACATGTAATTTATTGTTGTGTGATGATCTGGAATAAATCTATATTCTATTCTATTCTATTCAATTATTGTTCTCTTTCTGCATTTCAGATTGTCCCTCATATTGCGTTGTATCTGCGAGACGAGACGTCACCCGCTACGCGTACAGTGCATCCCTGGAACTGGGCCGCATTAGAGTGGAGCTGTCGAACAAAGTTTTCTTAATAAGATAGGCTTTGAAACAAAGGAACGCGGGCCTAGACTTCTGTGAACGGGTCGTTTCGCAGAAGGAGGCTGCGGAAAGGGAGAGAGAGATCACCTCTACTCTGTCGATCCGCACCCGGAGACCCGGGCGTAGGAGGAGGGCGTATCAAGCTCTCCTCCATCCCCCATAACAGAGGTCGTGGTGACGGATACGGGGGTGTCCGTTGCCGCCAATCTATGACCTCGAGGTGGCGCGCGCGGTGTTTCCGCGCGCCCCTTACATGTGAGGATGGATGGATGGGATGGAGTGACTCCTACTCCATCCGGGATGGGGTCCTCATGGGAGGGCCAACGCTGCCGGGACTTCGGACGATTGCAATAGCGTGCCCGTTGTCCCGATATAAAGGCGCCAGGAGAAACACCGTGTGGTGGTTTAGTCGGTATGGTCTGCTTGCTGCTATGGGTGCAGTTGGCGCGTAAAGGACGAGTCCTACATACCCCGTCAAACCCCCCGGGTCGGACGGGGATGTGTAAACGCATTCCCCACACGTTAATAAAAAATAAAAAAAAAAGGCTTTGAAACAAAATCATCATCAATATGTAGTTAAGTATGTATATCAGTCATCAGGTTACCATAGTACAGGCTCTGCCTAATTTGGGACCTGAAGACCTTTGTGTGGATGTTGTCCCATATTATATTATTATTATTATATTATTATTACTATCATCATAATAAATGTTGTTTCCCGCTCGTCTGTAGTATTAATTAAATACAAACAACTTTTTATGAAAATATTATATAATGTTGGATTCTAATGGTGAAAGAATGTTTCTAATCGGTCCAGTAGTTTTGGAACCTTAAGCAATACGAAAATAATCTGGTTTAAAAAGCTAACCACGCCACAAGATTCAGTGTAATTTAATTAATTTAAGTTAATCTCGTTGTAAGTGAACAACGGTTCTTATAAGAAATAAAGTTCTTTAAACCTAAGATGGATGATTTGTTTGCTTGTATGATTGTTTGAATAGATATATACTATTCAAACCGATATAATATAGCCAATAACTCAGACAAAATAAAAAAGTCAAGACAGAATGTTGTGAACAGAAAAGTGAAGCCGGTAAAACTACGCTTCGCCGTGTACATACACAATTACACACACACACGCACAACGAAACTACGCCTTGACTCGTCAGTCGAACTATCGCTGCGCGTGGAAGCAACACGTAAAGTAAATCAACAAATTTACCAGTCAAAATGCCGAATTGTGTCGTGAAACGGTGTATAAAACAAACATCAAAATATAAAAAGAAGGATGGAATCACATATCACACGTAAGTAACATGGAAACCAATATTTTAAATAAATAAAAATAAAAATAAAGGTTATTGCTTGGAACATAGAAAGTGTTGCCATGGTAAAACTATATATATAGGTTTACCCTATTATTGGGTAATCTTATTATTTAGTATATATGTTACGTTAATAAGGGTACGTTTTTATAATAGTTTATCAACGTGTTTTAACCGACTTCAAAAAAGAAGTAGGTTAAGAAAGTCTAATTGAGGACTTTTCTTTAAATATAATATTGTATGACACTCGACGCAATATCTTTATACAAAACCGGTTCCGTCGTTTGAAAGCAAATTAAAAAAAAATAGGCAGTTTTTTTTTATTTTTAGTTTATTTTCAACCGACATCTAAAAGGAGTAGGTTCGCAATTAGGTTCTATTGTTTTAAATTCTTGTTACCTCATAAGTCCGTTATTTATAAACCGATTTGAACAATTATTTTTTTGTTGGAAACCTGATAACTTTAATATGGACTCGCATTAATTTCACACTGGATTTTTAATTTCGTACATATTGAAGGCGGTTGTATTTTTTTTATGTATTTTTGTAAAAATAAACCATATTTCTATTGATGTCTTTTGTTTTTAGGGTGTATCTATATTGAATGTTGTTGTGTGTAGTTAGTATGCGGAAAGTTATACGAGATGGTCGACCAGTCTTTGTCATCACGCGATTTTATAAACCAGTCGTAGAAGAAAAATGCAAAGCAGGATTCATAGGTACTTAATAAATATTGAAAGTTTAAAAGCGCTTTATACGAAGTACATAGAAAATGAAAAAAGGCTGTTTATTTTATCTACTTATAAATTAAGCCAGGATCATTTGGAGATTCTATTTACGTCTATTAGGATGCATGGAGGGTTCAACGATAACCCTAACGTAAGACAGTTTAAAGCAAGCTACACAAAAATACTATGTCATTTAGAATTAAAATGTCTTACAAAAAGTAATTGTGTTCCTTTAGAACACATAGCAATACTTAATTGCACTTCAACAACTAAAATTATAAATAGCACTTAATCGTCGTATAGACACGAAGAAGAAGAAACCATTGAAAATTCTTCGTTGCAACTTCTTAATGAAATTGTTAATGAATCATTTGATCGGGCCAGTTGTTTACATGACAATTCATATTATGGTGACAACAGAAAAATGATAATTGGTTACATATCTGGAAGTACAGTGCACTATCTTGTTAAAACCATAAAATGCTCTAAATGTTAAGATGCCTTGCAGACTGATGAGAAACTTTATTTTCACAAGCTCATTAGTTTAAAAAACAAAGGTGGTCTTCGCTTCCCGTCTAAGGATCTTTTTGACATTTGTGTTACTTGTGAAGCAGTTGTTCGAAAAATATTGCAATAACCGCAGAAAATCAACACCAAACTATAGTCTTGAACATATTAAAAAAAATCATTGGAAACAATCAGATTTTTATCAATTTAGAGTCAAAACATGAATATGTTGGACAGGAACATAAACTTAATTTAATACGGTGTGTAATTGAGAAATACTTAAACATTAGATTCTACCATATTGCTAAATTAGAAAGTATTTCTAAATCAGTGCAAAGTAAACGACAAGCGTACAAAAAATTAATTTAGCATAAAGGTTTTTAAATAAAACTAGCAGTTACACCGAGTAATTTTATTTCTGAAACTCTTTGTCTTTTCTCTTTCACTACCCAATGCCACTACTTTTTACCGACACCTAATGTAGGAACCCTATTATTATATTAAAACTAATAAAGCTATAACTTTATAAAATTTATAACGTTAATAATTTGATAACGTTATTTTTATGGGGTAATTTAAATTATCATGGCAGCACCGATTCACGCACTACATGCATAGAAAACCGGCCTCACTGCTCTGTTCACAACATTCTGTCTTGACTTTTTTATTTTGTCTGAGTTATTGGTTATATTATATCGGTTTGAATAGTATATATCTATTCAAACAATCATACAAGCAAACAAATCATCCATCTTAGGTTTAAAGAACTTTATTTCTCATAGGAACCGTTGTTCACTCACAACGAGATTAACTTAAATATATCTAATTACACTGAATCTTGTGGCGTGGTTAGCTTTTTAAACCAGATTGTTTACGTATTGCTTAAGGTTTACTCCGATAAAAACTGCCATTAGGTAGTTTTTTCCATGGTGATTATTTTATTTTATATTTGTATATACGTAGGTACTGTATTTTATCATAATTAATGTTTACTGATTGATGCTAGAAAATTCGGTATAATCGATATGATTATATCGAATTTATCTTTACGTCTCTTGAGAACATTGCATGCTACCGATCTCGTTTTATCTACGAACAATATCAAATTTGACAACAAAACCGAGGAATTGGTCGATCGATATGCGTTATTTATATGCTGTCGTCATCCGTGTTGTCATTTTATAATAGATATGATTTTTATGAATTGTACACCTCGACAGAAACGTATCGAGATAAGATCCATGCTACCGACTATTACCGAGTATACTAAATGATTCGATATATTTAAACAACTTATCGATTCGGTAAATTTATCGATCTAAGATCGGTTATATTATCGGATAATTAATTTTATTTTAAATTTATTCGTACGTGCCTACTGTAATTTATAATTATTAATGTTTACTGATTTATTTACCAAGTAATATAATTTAGTTTCATAGTCCTACTTTAGCAATTTCGTTTGACCACGTGAATATTTTATAACATTTCGGAATATAGATAGATAATAAGCTACTCGAAGTACTAATCCTGCGCAGACAAGCTTGTATAGTATATATAGGGCCTGTTCGCGCTTTATTTTACAGTGTGAAAATAAAGACTGAATTTATTTTCTATGTGCTCATATAAATGACACATGAACACACTGGTAATATAGTCTCTGATCATCCATATTATTGTTGGCGTAATATTTGTCTATTCTCGCGATGTTTTCGCACGCACCTACAACACTATTGCGGATCTATGTAGCAAGATTTAACTTCAGAATTTTGGACAAGTATATGGTAATTTTTTTTGTAAACACATAATTAGGAGTTAAAACTTTAACAATACGAACATGCAATAGTGTCATACGTGCACACCTTTCTCTCTGTACGTTTGTTTGAAGACATTTGCCCAATTTGGTATTTTTCTATAATTCGTTTTGAAGTATTTTATATATGAATGCCATATTTTTGTGACATAAATTGTATTTGTTTAGGCTTAATTTTAATTAAGCACATATTTACTTTTCATTCCCTTGAAAATTCTTGATAAATTTTGATTATTATATCAGTAATATTCTAATACAATCGTTTTGTATTGCAAATATTTTCTTACTAAAATCTCAAATTTTTTTACTTATATATTTGGAATAGTTAAATTAGTTGAGAATCAGTAAATGTTGATACATCATTATGAAATATAACTTTGGGTTCGTCATTGGGCCTTGGATGCAAAGTCCTTCCAAAACTATAGAGCCCGCATTCAAATCCCAAAGCAAAACCCAAAATGTAACATGTTACGTAGACATTAAGGTCCTTGTAAGGAAAGAAGCGATTCTACAGAACTTGACTTAAGTTACAAAGATGTCGATGTCTATAAATAAAGCGCTTGAGTGAAAGAACACTATGCAATGGATATATTTCATGGTTATGCTTATCAATTAATTATACCAATGACGGTATATATAATCTAAACTGTTTCTTTTCCAATTCTGCTAGAATTAATGCCAGTGTCACACTTCTTATAATTTTGCAACATATTTCTTAGATGCAACCCAACGTTATTGTGACGGATAGTTTTGAAATGTAAGCAGAACTGCACGTGGTGTGCCTTCAGGTTACTTTAGTTGGAAGTGCAACAATACAGTTATATACTATACAGTTATATGTGATACAGCAATATGCAAGACAATTGCTTACATTCTTACTTTCATTTTTCAACATGACGCAGTAATCTTGTGACCGAATCTTGCACTACTCGACAAGTAGCCAAGGAAGTAAACTTGAAACATTGTTGATCATACAGTACATATAGACTGTGTTCGTTACTCAACAAGAGCACGCGCTGCACTCTTGAGCTCGTGAATAACTCATTTCATTCAGCCATATGGACTGTAGATGAAGCTGTGCGCATGAGATCTCCAAGCGAGAGCCACGTCTCTGTTGAGTACGACACAGTCACGGTCCGCACAGCGTAAGCAAATTCAAATTGTGAAACTTGTTACAAACACACGAGATCATTTAGTAAAGCATCCTAGTTCCAAAGATGCAAGCCATGTTTATAAACCTTTTTTTGTCTTGTTTTAATAATTAATATAACACTAAAATCCTTCTGTTTATACATATCCCTTATATAGATGGTAAAATGCATTACTTAATATACTGGCTGCTATACATTAATAATATCAACGTTATGCTCAAGATAATAGAATATTAGATCGTAAGTCGCAACACCCTGATCGTACTTAGCAAGGGTGTTGTTTACTGAAGAGTTTACACTAGGTATGTTCTTGGCTGTCGATTGGGCTATTCGTTCCCGGCCATGTTAACCAAACTTGTGTAGTTTGGTTAAGATGGCCGTTATCCAGGGTGCACCACGGGGAGGTTGCCCAACTTCGCACCCCATATATCTCAATGCGTGATATTATTTTCTAAATGGTGGGGTTTTATTTTATTCGCCTTACAGATTATTTCTGTTTTTTCCTCTAACAAGTGCTTTCCAAACTCTTGACATAAATTATGTTTACAATAATTAACAAGACTATCAGACGATAAATAAATCTTATTACATTACTTATCAAATATTGTTATATTATATAATAATAATTTTAACGTTACGTTAATAAATATATATATATATATATATATATATCCCTTGTACCTGCACGTTATTATAACTATATATAAATCGCGATGTCCGTGTATATATATACATATATCTACCGCCTTACCACCTATAAGGCAGTATCACCTGGGATGCAGTGCACCCTTATACCCGTGCGTACATAAGTATGTACGTGCATTACGTAATCGTGTCTCTTTGTCTCCTAAGTGTTTCCGGTATATAATAATAATAATAATAAATAATAAATCTTTATTCATTACCTTAGAGCTAAGATGGACATCATGTTCCTAATTCTAATCCAATCTAGTTATATATTACACTATGCCTGAACTAGGTAAACCTGTGTCTCAGGCGAAAAATGCTTACACATGTTTTGACCAATAAACAAATTAACACAATAATGAGTGAACAGATTACAACTTATAATATAAATAAATGTAATACTAATTTAAATAAACTATGGCTACGTGGTATTTTTAAATATATCTACATGAGTCATTTATCTAGGCCACTAAACACACAGCTTATAACTATTACATAGGTACAATTAATAACTCCTCGGTTTCCTCGTAAGTCATGTTGGCTAGGGCACTCAAGATGGTTTTCTTACAATTTATGAGATTCATTTCGTATATATATAAATTGCGATTAAGTTTATTGTATAGATATGGCCCTAAGAACATAAAAAACCTAGTTGCGAAAGCATGCTTATTAGTTGCTGTGTTGGTACAGACAATGTCTTTGCGTCTTTTGTTAGTAACTTCAGTACTATAGGAAAGTGCTCTGTGTTGTTTTAAGACTGTGTATAGTATAAATAGCTGTCGAACTGTTAAAACTTTACAGGACTTATATAATAGGTTGGTTGGGTAGAGAAAGGGACGGAACGTGGACACCTTTAGGATCGCTCTTTGCGCTCTTTCTGCGGCTAGTATAAATGTTTTACAGGCTCCGCCCCAAGATGTTATACAATAAGTGATGATTGACTGACATAAAGCAAGATATATTTGCTTAACTAAATTCGTGTCAGCAATATAGCGCAGCTTCTTGAACACATATATTAATTTTCGTAGTCTATTACTCATAACTTCAATATGTTGATTAAACGATAATGTTTCGTCTATTATTACGCCAAGATATTTAATGTGGTTAGTAAATGAGATGTTAGGGCATTGACATACATTATCGCATTTAAGGTAATTGCAAGCGTGTGCATATATAAGTGGGTTAGTAAAAATGGCTGATCGCTGTTTTCGCATCGTGAATTTTAGGTATTTTGTTTTCTCAGCATTCAGCGTTAAAAGGTGACCTCGAAGCCAGCTGTTTACAATATTGAAGCCGTGTTGTGCCAGTTCATACAGCTGTGAATCATTACCTGCTGAGAAAAGTAGAGCAGTGTCGTCAGCATAGGATATTATCTTGCCGTTGGCAAGTTGAAGGTTGCATAAGTCATTAATGTAGATCAAAAACAGTGTAGGTCCCAGAATGCTCCCTTGTGGAATTCCAAAAGAAGCATTTTTTAAGTCAGAACTGACCACACTGTCTATTCTTACGTATTGACACCGATCACTTAGATAGCTGGTAAGAAGTTTAAGCTGGTTATCACGTACACCAATGTTTTCTAATTTTTTAAGTAAGATAGGGGTAGGTACGGTGTCGAATGCTTTTGCAAGGTCAAGGAATATCCCTATTGTTTTGTTCCCTTTATCAAGTTCATGTGTGACGAAATCAGTAAGTTCGTGTACAGCGTCCGCAGTAGATAGTTTTGGCCTGAAGCCAAACTGGTTCTTTGATAGAAGGGCTTTGTTTTCTAAATAATTAACTAATCTGTTGTTAATAATCTTTTCAAAAATTTTAGAAATGGGAGAAAGTAGAGATATAGGCCTATAGTTAGTTATATTTTCCTTGCTTCCTGACTTATGAATTGGGACAACAACAGCTTTTTTCAAACATGTAGGAAAAACACCCTCTTGCAAACATTTTTGGAAAGCAAGAGTTAACGGTCGTGCAAGGATGTGCTTGTACTTCTTAAGTATTTTGGTAGGAATATTATCCCAGCCAGTAGCACAGTCGTCCTTTAACCCCATTATAATTCTTTCCACTTCCGTACAGTCAATATCCAAAAAAACAAAAGATTGTAGCTGAGGCTGAGTGATTTCTATTGTAGGCGCAAACAATTGGTTTTGAATCTGCTCTGCTAAAGTTTTCCCAATGTTAGTAAAAAATTCGTTACAACTATTAGCAGCTACTTCTGGTGAGGCATGTGATTTTAACAAACTCGAGGACGATTCACGTTGTTTTGCTGTGTATGTAACATTTTTTATGATTTTCCATATTTTTTTGGTGTTATGGCCAGCACCTTCTAATAAGTTTTTGTCGTACTTTATCTTAATATTTTTGAGAAGGCTGTTACAGAAGTTACGATATCTCTTGTATGTTAGTTGTAAAATAGAGTTATTTGGACAAGATTTAGCCTTCATGTGAAGCTTATCGCGATTTCTCATGCAGCGAATGAGTCCCGGAGTGATCCACGGCTTAATATTTAAGTTTTTTCTGCTTATTTTCACTTTTACAGTGTGTTTTCGTATAATTTGCTGAATTTCGCTTATTAGGTGTGACATACAAGATTCCGCGCTTGCTGAGTCATAAGTAGAAATGAGGTCAATGTTACATAAATCGTCTTCCAAGTTGTTGTGATTTAGTTTGAAGGTGCATGTTTCATTTTTTAGTTTAGGCTCCTCACGGCTAAGTATAAGTAAAACGGCTTTGTGGTCAGTCACAGATGAATTTGTTACAAGGGTGATTGCAGGCAAGCTAGACTTAAGCATTACGTGGTCCAAGCATGAGCCACTTTGAAAAGTTGGTAGTGTGTGTGCTGGGAGTAAGCCATTGAATGAGCATCGATTTAAGTACTCCTGTGCTGGCCCATCACAACACCCAGGGAGGATGTTAATATTTATGTCACCTACAAGTGCAATATTTTTAAATGATAGTCTTTGAAGGTGAGAGTGCATTGACTCAAGAAAAGTGTCTACACTAAGATGAGGTCTATATACGGCTAAAATAGCAATAGTAGTTTCCACTTTCACTAATAGGCAGCTGCAATCCCGAACGATTAACTCTTCGACAGATATATTTAGATAATTTCTAGCATAAACTACTACTCCATCGTTTTGATTATGACATGTCTTAGTATAATAAGCTGTGTAACCTTCCATACAAGGTAGGTTGCAATTGTGGGAAGAAAGCCAGCATTCTGTAAGGATTATTACGTCACAATCAAAATTAAGCCGTTGTAAGAAAGTGCTGAAATTATTAATATTTTTGTGAATACTGCGAATATTTTGTGTTAATATAGTTAATGCGTTAGAATAAGCAGATATGTGTTGTATACAATTTTCAACATCGCAGGACGTAGACTCGGAAACTGAGAAAGTATCAAGATCGTTAACTATTCTATGAGACATAGTTGTTTAATATTAAGGCTAGACTTATAGTGAACGCGGCGCTCTTAGGCGCCTTCATAATCTGTCGAGTTAATGTACCTTTGTTCGGCTATTTTCTTGGCGGGGCAATCTGGGTCACCTGTCTTGTGATCGCTTGGCTTTTTGTAGCGCAGACAAGTTGCACATTTCGATGCTTGTTCTTTCTTAGTGCACTCAGATGATTGATGACCTAGATCGCCGCAGTGTCCGCAGGTGTATACATCCGCTCTGCAAGTCTTTGCTGCATGTCCATATTGTTGGCACTTAAAACATCTGGTCACAAAAGTAAAGTCTCTCACGGGACAGGAACACCAATTCACAAAGACTCTATCTTGAGTGATGAGGGCTTTACGAATAGTAGGAGAAACCTCTATTATGTAGTTGCACGACTCAGCACCCTTTCTTCCTGATTTGTGGCTCAGTTTGATGGCAGCAAGAAACTGATCTCGGGACATGTCTATTAATTTGTCGCACAGATTTTGTTCGTACATACATTTGTAGACCTCTCGCTCCTGCATGCTTGATGGTACTCCAATTACCACTATTCTTGGTCTGCGTCTTTTTGGTTCGTCGATAGTAAGCGCTGATGAGGACAGGTGAACTGAGTTTTTTAGTTTCTCAATGTCATCTTTGGTGTCTGTACTAATGATGACACCTCCATTTATGGTCTTCCGAAGTCCCCTTACATGTAACTTCATTTCTTCAGGGCTGATAATTTTCTGTACTAAGCTTTTAGTCTCCTCACTGGATTTAAGTTTATCCTTGGGATAAATCGCGACAGAGCTAAGTTGTGTAGGGCGGATGTAATTATTTGTGCTCTTTTTAACCATGTCGGCAAACGATGCTTTACTTGATGGTAATGAGGACTCTTCAATACTTTGTCGCAGGTCATGCAGGCGCTCGGATAGATTTTGCCTATCTTTGAGGGCTTGTATATGTGCATGCGCTTGAATGGTCTTTTGCTTCAAAGCTTGGTATTCAACGGCCATTTGGGATGTACCATGGCCTACCTTTCTGCACAAGTTATTGATTTTAAGTTTTTGGTCTGAGTTGAGTTTGCCATCGGAGGCAATAGAGCATACTTCATTCAGGCATTGTTCAATGGTGTCCATCCAGTTCTGAATCTCCACCGTTTTCACGGCCTCAATGGGCACATCAATCCTGGGCGGGGGCGGCACCGGGGGCTGCTCGGCTCGGGGGGTGGGCGGTGGACTGCGTACTATTTTACTACTTCGCCCAAAAGGGCTATCCATGATGTTGTTTTGATGTAGATATAAGATCAAAACATTTCAACGACACAGTTTACAATTACACTGTTGGCATAACTTTTGCCGACTCTGAACTAGGTCAGATTGTGAATTTATTTATTAATTTGTGCAATTATTATACCGATACGTCCGTTCTCACCGAGAGTCGAGAGATCGATGTATGGTATGAAAGTAACTTGTTGTTATGTTACCATTGACAAATAATAACGTAAAGAACGGCTTCGCTGGTATGTCTGTACCAGTGTGTCTCAACTAGCGTAGAAGGGGGAGGGGGGCGGGAGTGAACTACTGAGACGTTTGGAAGTCTTTATTACTGATAGTTGAAATAAATCCCATATAATTATATACTATATAATAATCCTAGTCATATTATAAACGCGAATGGATGTATGGATGTATGGATGTATGGATGTATGGGTGTATGGATGTATTGATGTATGGATGTATGGATGTATGGATGTATGGATGTATGGATGTATGGATGTATGGATGTATGGATTTACGGATGTACGGATGTATGGATGTATGGATGTATGGATGTATGGATGTATGGATGTATGGATGTATGGATGTATGGATGTATGGATGTATGGATGTATGGATGTATGGATGTATGGATGTATGGATGTATGGATGTATGGATGTATGGATGTATGGATGTACGGATGTATGGATTTACGGATGTACGGATGTATGGATGTATGGATGTATGGATGTATGGATGTATGGATGTATGGATGTATGGATGTATGGATGTATGGATGTATGGATGTATGGATGTATGGATGTATGGATGTATGGATGTATGGATGTATGGATGTATGGATGTATGGATGTATGGATGTATGGATGTATGGATGTATGGATGTATGGATGTATGGATGTATGGATGTATGGATGTATGGATGTATGGATGTATGGATGTATGGATGTATGGATGTATGGATGTATGGATGTATGGATGTATGGATGTATGGATGTATGGATGTATGGATGTATGGATGTATGGATGTATGGATGTATGGATGTATGGATGTATGGATGTATGGATGTATGGATGTATGGATGTATGGATGTATGGATGTATGGATGTATGGATGTATGGATGTATGGATGTATGGATGTATGGATGTATGGATGTATGGATGTATGGATGTATGGATGTATGGATGTATGGATGTATGGATGTATGGATGTATGGATGTATGGATGTATGGATGTACGGATGTATGGATTTACGGATGTACGGATGTATGGATGTATGGATGTATGGATGTATGGATGTATGGATGTATGGATGTATGGATGTATGGATGTATGGATGTATCGATGTATCGATGTATCGATGTATCGATGTATCGATGTATGGATGTATGGATGTATGGATGTATGGATGTATGGATGTATGGATGTACGGATGTATGGATGTATGGATGTATGGATGTATGGATGTATGGATGTATGGATGTATGGATGTATGGATGTATGGATGTATCGATGTATCGATGTATCGATGTATCGATGTATCGATGTATCGATGTATCGATGTATCGATGTATCGATGTATCGATGTATCGATGTATCGATGTATCGATGTATCGATGTATCGATGTATCGATGTATCGATGTATCGATGTATCGATGTATCGATGTATCGATGTATCGATGTATCGATGTATCGATGTATCGATGTATCGATGTATCGATGTATCGATGTATCGATGTATCGATGTATCGATGTATCGATGTATCGATGTATCGATGTATCGATGTATCGATGTATCGATGTATCGATGTATCGATGAATGGATGTATGGATGATAAGATAAGATAAGATAAGATAAATTTATTGCATAAAACATGGGTAGATGATACATAACTAAATGATATGCACATAGTTGTTGAATTAAAAATTCCGTTCCACCATGTTTTGCCTTTGCAGGCGTACAATTTTCTGAGATGGAGCAAACGGTCATTCTTGTGAATACTAAAATTATAATTATTATTAAACATTTTGACTAAAAACAAAATTAAACTTATGTCATCATATTGAATCAAAATTTATCATTAAAAAAGTCCTGAATATTATAATAACATTTATCAACCAACAATTTTTTTAAATTAATTTTAAATGCATTAACATTGAGTTGCCTAAGCGGCTTAGGGATTTTATTATAAATGCGTGGTGCCATACCGATTACATTTTTTCGCAGAAGAGCGGTTTTGCCTGTCGGATTACAAAGAATGTTATGGTCACGTCGGCTTCTTTCTACATTGTCGGATAATTTTGGAAAGAAATCTGGATTATTCTTAACAAACAAAGCTATCTCTAATATATACAATGACGGAAGTGTTAAAATTTTATGCATCACAAAATATGGCTTGCAACTATCAGGTGTTCCAAACATGGCCCTAATACAGCGTTTTTGCATTAAAAAAATAACTTCTTTGTTAGTTGAGTTTCCCCAAAATATTATTCCATATCTCAGGACAGACTCAACTAGGCCATAGTAGGCGTCAAGTAATGCATCCATATTCAATGATGCAGAGAGTTTATATAAAGCGTACGCCAAATTACTAACTCTTCTACTAAGCTCTTCTATATGTGATTTCCAATTAAACTTCTTATCTATAACTATTCCTAAAAATTTAGCGTTGTCTACTGCATTTATTATATTATTTTCGTAGCTAAGTGTTAAGTCAGATGAATTATCAAAACGTTGGCTGAAATGCATTATATTTGTCTTCGTCAAATTAATTTTTAAATTATTATTATTTAGCCAAGATATTACAGAAGTCCAAGTATTATTTATATCATTTTCATACGTGTCAATTTTATTACAAGCTATTGTTATAGTACTGTCATCTGCAAACAGAGTCATGGGGTGGGTAACTGCATTTGGCAAGTCATTAATATAAATAATAAATAAAAGCGGCCCTAAAACACTTCCTTGCGGGACTCCGTGGATGATGTTATGCTCCCGCGAAGTAAATAAATCCTCACGCTTGGTTTTAAAATTAATCTGGGATATTTCTGTTCTTTGCTTTCTACCAGACAGGTACGATTGAATGAGGGCTAATACATTCCCCCGAATCCCATAAGCTTCGAGTTTTTGTAGTAACATTTTGTGATGTACGTAATCGAAAGCTTGTGTCATATCGCAGAAGACAGCGCATATAGGAGAGGTTTTATCGACGCTTAAAAGATTCATCTTAACAAATTCATAAATTGCCATATTTATGTTTTTGTTTCTACGGAAACCTTTTTGTTCCTTACAGAACATATTATGTCTCTCAAAATATGTATATATTTTTTCGTATATGTATTTCTCAAATACTTTCGAAATTACTGACAAAAGGGCTATAGGTCTGTAATATTGCATCAATTCTCTATTTTCTTTTTTAAACACTGGTTTAATGATTGTAGTTTTTAAAGCTTGAGGAAACATGCCGCTTGAAATAATTAAATTTATCAGAAAACTTAGGTGAGAGGCCAGGATGTGTCCAACCGACTTAATTACCTTAGTAGCGATACCGTCATGGCCAACACTGCAACTGTTTCTTAATGATTTTATAATTTTCTCAATGTCTTTAGGTACACATGGGGCCATAAACATTGAATTTCTATTGTGGTTAATGTAATCACGTCGTTTTTTCCGCCAATATGTTAGTACCAAGTGTTTTTTAACTGGAAACTTTAGTAACTGTGCAGTGTGGTCCGACAAGGCGTACTCGATTACTTCAGTAGTACATTTATTTTTGTTTCATTTTGTTCTTATAATTGTACGCAAAGTTGTCAATACAAGTTTGATGTACAGCTCTAGTAGGTTGTTTTAATGCCAATTTCAAATTGTATTGGAGAAGTGTACATTCGAATTCCAATGTAATATTATTAGGTTTTAAAATATCGATATTAAAATCTCCAGCAATAATAATATTTTCAAACTTCCTTTTAGTAGCAAGTTGAAGGACCTTTTCTAATTTATTAAAGAAAATATTGTAATATTCCTTTTTCTCTTGAACTTTGGTATTCTATATATAGTCACAATTAAAATTTTGTAAGTTGTTAGTTCAATGGCACAACACTCGAATACATTTAGCAATGTCAGCTCAGCGACTTCTTTCAGTTCTCTCCATTGGTGTCCATTACGCACCAGAATGCACGCTCCTCCTCTTTTCCTATTAGCTCTGCTAAAATTTGCAGCCAATGAGTAATTTGAAATATTCAAGTACATTTCATAGCCAGCCATCATAAAATGTTCAGTTATACATATCACGTCCACATTGATATTTCTGTCCATCAGATCTTGTAGGCAAACTGTAAGTCTGTCAGCCTTATTAATCAGTCCGGCTATATTCTGGTGTAGAATGTGGAGATTCTGGGTAACGAAAAAAGGTTGACTCATTATGATGTCCGCTGTCTGTTGCATTATATTTCACATCAATATTACTTTTCAAACATTGAAGATTCATTATATAGTTGTGTAGATTTTAGAATACTATTGAAAATCCTTTGTCATTAACTGTACCATAATATTTGTGATATAAAAACGGGCGATTAAACTTCAGGTTATCATTAGGATCATATACATGTGCATATTTATGTGTCAATGCATCCATGTATAATAAGCTATTAAAAGCTTCAACCCCCCAATTGTACATAGTAGTTTTAATTCCACATTTTAATGTAGGAAGGCAGATGATAATATTTGTGTTTTGAATTTTTTGTAATACCTCTCTTATTTCGACAATCATATTAAAATAACTATTTGTTGTTTTAAAATCCTCTTCTCCCACTAATATCAAACAGTAATCATTCTTTGTAAATTTACCCAATTTATTGTCCAATCCTCGGATCATTTATGTTAAATTGCCATTGGGCGTCAGATAATGACAAAATTCCGACTGTTTAAACGTTCTTTCTGTTATTGAAAGGATATTGTTGTGTTTATTACAACTTAACATACATATTTTCTGTGGTGGATGTACCTTGCTAGAACTGTAAAGCTTTAATTTATGTGTCGTGTCATACTGGACTCTATCCGATGTAACTATTGTTGAGTTGCGTGATGTTGGCTTTGTGCTAGTTGGTTGAGTTGGTACTTTATTATGGAATGTGGTCTGTGTATTCAACATTTTTTTCGCAGGTGTCTGTCTCTTAATAGGGCTATTTGTGATTTTTCCAAGTAATTCGTTTTTAAGTAATAGCTCTTCATTTCTATGTTTAAGGTTATTATTTTCTAGGGACAATGCCTCTATCTCGTTATGTGCACTTTTGAGCTCTAATTGTAATGCTTCTATGTGCTCACTCAATTTTCTATACCTATCCAAATCATCGTCCGATATGTTAGGTAAGCTAGTGGTTGTCTTATCTAATCTTTCCGAAGATGAATCATCCACAGTTTGACTGTATGAATCTGAATGAGTCCTTTTTCTACGAAATGTGATATTTTCAAAGAAGTTCATTTTTATGTTAAGGAAAAGTTTAACGGTACAAAACAAATATGATGCCCGAAGAACTTGAGGTCTGCACCTTCAGATCACAAGGCGCACTGCGTTACCGCTGCGCTACTCGTACATGTGAACAAGAGCCGAATATGTCAGTTGTTACTCATAGCAAGAATGAATGCTAAGTCGGCAAACTAGATGTCACTATAATCAACTGAGACACGTATAGAATGTTACACTGTTAAACGATGACAACTAAAAACTGTTCGAATTCAAATGTCAATATTACTACGATGCATTTTTGTTGGTTTCATAATTATTAGTCTTTAAGGTTGTATGTTTTGTCAAAAGAGACGCGTCAATAATAACAACACTGAAATATCACTTTGTTAGCTTTTGTAATTGTTTTTGATTATGCTTTGCCACTTTCTATGTCAACATATGTGTTCGATATTATTTTTAATTTCACTCTATGTACATAGCCACAAACACTCTCACGTAATATTTACACATTGATTTTCACTTTTACTACACATTTTTCACATAATACTTATTAGAAAATAACAATTAATATGCGTTGAACTACTTGTTTCCGCGACGGCTGCGCCATCTGCCCAACCAAATGTATGGATGTATGGATGTATCGATGTATCGATGTATCGATGTTTGGAAGTATGGATTTATGGATGTATGGATGTATGGATGTATCGATGTATGGATGTATGGATGTATGGATGTATGGATGTATGGATGTATGGATGTATGGATGTATGGATGTATGAATGTATCGATGTATCGATGTACCGATGTATCGATGTATCGATGTATCGATGTATCGATGTATTGTATCGATTCGATGTATCTATGTATCTATGTATCTATGTATCTATGTATCTATGTATCTATGTATCTATGTATCTATGTATCTATGTATCTATGTATCTATGTATCTATGTATCTATGTATCTATGTATCTATGTATCTATGTATCTATGTATCTATGTATCTATGTATCTATGTATCTATGTATCTATGTATCTATGTATCTATGTATCTATGTATCTATGTATCTATGTATCTATGTATCTATGTATCTATGTATCTATGTATCTATGTATCTATGTATCTATGTATCTATGTATCTATGTATCTATGTATCTATGTATCTATGTATCTATGTATCGATGTATCGATGTATCGATGTATCGATGTATCGATGTATCGATGTATCGATGTATCTATGTATCGATGTATCGATGTATCGATGTATCGATGTATCGATGTATCGATGTATCGATGTATCGATGTATCGATATATCGATGTATCGATGTATCGATGTATCGATGTATCGATGTGTCGATGTATCGATGTGTCGATGTATCGATGTATCGATGTATCGATGTATCGATGTATCGATGTATCGATGTATCGATGTATCGATGTATCGATGTATCGATGTATCGATGTATCGATGTATCGATGTATCGATGTATCGATGTATCGATGTATCGATGTATCGATGTATCGATGTATCGATGTATCGATGTATCGATGTATCGATGTATCGATGTATCGATGTATCGATGTATCGATGTATCGATGTATCGATGTATCGATGTATCGATGTATCGATGTATCGATGTATCGATGTATCGATGTATCGATGTATCGATGTATCGATGTATCGATGTATCGATGTATCGATGTATCGATGTATCGATGTATCGATGTATCGATGTATCGATGTATCGATGTATCGATGTGTCGATGTGTCGATGTATCTTTGTATCGATGTATCGATGTATCGATGTACCGATGTATCGATGTATCTATGTATCTATGTATCTATGTATCTATGTATCTATGTATCTATGTATCGATGTATCGATGTATCGATGTATCGATGTATCGATGATTCGATGTATCGATGTATCGATGTATCGATGTATCGATGTATCGATGTATCGATGTGTCGATGTGTCGATGTATCTTTGTATCGATGTATCGATGTATCGATGTGTCGATGTATCGATGTATCGATGTATCGATTGTAAATATTTTATGGCATTTTGGTATAAAGATAGATATGGCTTTAGAGAACATAATAAGCTTCTCAAAGTACTAATCCTGCGCAGACGACGTAGCGGGCATCAGCTAGTCCTATATAAATATATACTGTAATTAAAAAATACGCTTAACTGTAGTTTAGAATTGCAAATAAACTTTTGTAGGTCTAAGCAGTGAAGCATCTTAAAGCTTATTCTAATAAAATGTACAATTTTAAAATGCTCACTGTACACAAATGAGAGGATAATATGGATATTATAATGAACGTGAGTTTTAATAATACGATTACATATAATATTTCTTGATGGAAAATAATTCTAAATGTAATGATGATGTTTAGCTTTTTAAGATGTAATATAAATCTAACACCACCGTCGATTTTAGGCACAAGAAAGATATCTGTAGCATATTGGCCTACGACATAAGGACTAGCTCGTAATTTTTAAGTTACTCTTTCTTTTAGCTTCTATTTTTAGTCGCGCCATGATCGCTTGCGCAGCTGGGCGTGTTCCGCTGTCGCCCATTCATCGTTGTGTTAATTTACCTCCCAACTAATTACATGCGCGTGTCGTTAAGTTGGGTTGTAAACATATAAGTACTATTAGCTTTTGTCACTGAAATGTATGCGTGTAATAGTGCTTTTTGGAAGGTGTGCAGATGATGCGGTAGCCAGGCAGTGTACTGTGCAGTGTATGTTCGGGCATTGCTATGGCGTAAGCTCGGTGATCGCCAAACCACCTGGAGATGTGCGAACTGTAAACATGCAGGCCTGTTTAGTTCACACCCCCTATTATTTCCCGTGTTGAGTCAAATTAATCCGCAGGCTTCATTCCTGGTGGTACCCTTCCGTCAATTCCTTTAAGTTTCAGCTTTGCAACCATACTCCCCCCGGAGTCCAAAATTTTTGGTTTCCCGGAAGCCGCCCGCCGAGCCATTGTAGTAACAACGGCGGATTGCTAGACGACATATTTACGGTTAGAACTAGGGCGGTATCTAATCGCCTTCGAACCTCTAACTTTCGGTCTTGCTTGATGAAAACACCTTTGGCAAATGCTTTCACTGATGTTCGTCTTGCGACGATCCAAGAATTTCACCTCTAACGTCGCAATACGAATGCCCCCAGTTATCCCTATTAATCATTACCTCGGAGTTCTGAAAACCAACAAAATAGAACCGAGATCATATTCTATTATTCCATGCACGAAATATTCAAGCAGCATTTTGAGCCCGCTTTGAGCACTCTAATTTGTTCAAAGTAAAACTGTCAGCCCATCTCGACACTCACTGAAGAGCACCGCGATAGGATTTTGATATTGAACCGGCGTGTTACCGCCGGCTCACCGACGATATGCTCCGCAAACGTGTCAGTATCACCGCGGATGCGGTGCACCGACAGCGCGGCGCACAAATGCAACTACGAGCTTTTTAACCGCAACAATTTTAGTATACGCTATTGGAGCTGGAATTACCGCAGCTGCTGGCACCAGACTTGCCCTCCAATTGTTCCTCGTTAAAATATTTAAAGTGTACTCATTCCGATTACGAGGCCTCGTAAGAGTCCCGTATCGTTATTTTTCGTCACTACCTCCCCACCTGCTGCCTTTCTTGGATGTGATGAACGAGTCGATTGAACGACTAGTTGTCCAGGGCCGAGAAGAAGGCACTAGATTGCGAGGGAGATCACCGATGCGGTGGACCGACCAGATACGAGCAGCCATAAACGGTCCTCTACACGCGTGCACGACAAAGGCTGCAGGCAGGGAGGAATGGCGACGCATGGTAAGGCGCGTTACACAACCTGAAGTGACGACCACGACCGCTCTGACAAGAGCGTAGCTATGAAGAAGAAGACTCATATTAGGGAATAATAAAACTAATTTCACCAGTTCACCTCTTCACATAGATGACCTGATAATTCATATTCCTGATGCAACTTATAGTGGGCTCTTACCATCCAACCATTATTGTAAGAAATGATCTAATAGTGAAAACGCTCAACTTGCGTGGATAATGGTTACTATATAGGAACATACGGCAGTAGTGGACTGCCTAGATGTGTCGTAGGAACGGCCGCCCATATATACACATATTTGTACCGTTATCGAGGGACAGAGTATTATTTTTGGAAGGAACATTTTATGAAAACACTGTTTTAGACTGTCGCGGTTGATATCTAAGTTATAATTAGTACTCACGAGATGTACACCACGATTTAGGAGCTCCCGATATTTCGGCACAGTTCAAAATTATAACATTGCATGGAAGTTGTTAAAAATGACACCAAACACCGTGTATTGCTCAAAAGTCATCGATCACGGAACGTAACTTAATGCGACTATGACTATGACCTTGAATGCACAGAGAGCAGAGTTGCCAAGTCAATGAAACAAAAAATGGCCAAACACTTCTAAAAAGGCGTTAGAATGATATTAATGTATTACCCTAAAATGTGGCTAAAAGTTGCACAAGAATTGAAAGAAAGAAAGAAGAGAGAATTTTTTTTTATTGCCACAAAAGATACAATAATAACAAACAATTTACCTAATATTTGAAACAATAGGGCAATAAGGGGTATGCTCAGCTCATAGCTGCGTAGACAATTAAGTCTATGCAAGGCTGATTTTCAGCATACTCCTTTTCTCGAAGTAAGATGTTGTTCGAGTGCTATTAGAGTTGCGGGTTACATATACGATATTTAATCATAAAAGCTGTTCCATAGTACATACATATAAAATACTTTGTATTACAGGTAAATAGAAATTATATTAGACCATGCTTTCAACAACAAGCTGCAGTCGGATTCTGCACTATGTATGTGATACAAATCACAAATAATAAACTATTTATACAAAAAGAAAAGCAAATAAAGATGCATGATCGAACCGTTAGGTTTAATGCAGTAGTACCTATGAGAGAGATGAGATGTGTGTTATAGTGTGTATTAATGTGTGTGTGTGGGGGGGGAGTTATGTGTGAGAGGGAGAAGAGGTCTTTGAGAGTAAGAGAGTGTAATGGTAAGGCGTTATTTTAATTTAAAAGTTGCTTCAAAGTTCTTATTTTGACGTTCAAGTAGAATTACTTTATATTTTAATTTGAAACTATTGGAACCTATTTTAGTCCTCATAGGACGTGGAAGATTGTTCCAAATTTTAGATGCGGTATATTTGAAACAACTTTTAAAACTAACGGTCTTGTGCTTAGGGAGAAGAAGCAATAACAGTGACCTAGCACGGGTGTAGTAAGTGTGTACGTCCTTTGTCCAAACTAATTTTTCGAACAAGTATTCTGGCCTCTTGTTCCAGATCACCTTTTGTATTGTACACGCGAGATGAAGTTCTCTCCTACCTTTCATGTTTATTATATGTTTCTTAACTAAGTATGGAGTGATGTGATCCCTTCTTGGTATGTTGAAACAGAAACTTAGACACGCATTTTGTACTCGTTGAATTGCTTTTTCTGTCTCAACATACAATCGTGGCCCATACACTGCACTGCAGTAATTAAATGGCGAAAGAACTAGAAGGTCACACAGCAACATCCTTACCTGTTCCGAAAGATACTGTCGTATGCCATAGAGAACCTTTATTTTATAAAACGCTGTTCTGATTTTTTCGCTAATGTGCTTAACAAATCTCAACTCACTGTCGAAAATAAGGCCTTGATTTCTTGCTTCTGTATCTATTGGTATTTGTACACCATCGATAAATAATCTGGGATCCTGGCATGTAACATTGTTAATTTGATATCGGTTTCCTATAAGTAGCATTTTTGACTTAGCTGGATTAAGTACGAGTGAATTTTGTGAGGCCCATATGAATATCTTATTTAAATCCTTATTTATCAAAGTCAAGGCTTGTTGAGTTTCGTTAGGTTTAAAAGAAAAATATATTTGAGTATCATCTGCATATAGATGATACTTACAGTTGTCTATTCGTGTAGGTAAATCAGCTGTAAAAATAGAAAACAATATAGGGCTTAATATTGAACCTTGTGGTACCCCTCTATTCAGTGTAGGTACGGTAGATATGAGCTTATTTCCGTTTAAGGATTCTGTTTCTACGTACTGTTCCCTGTTTAGTAGGTATGTTGAAAACCATAAGCATGCTTCTTGAGAGAATCCATAGTACTAATTGGATTAAAAACAAACTCAAGTCAGTCAGTCAGTATTTGAAACTTATCATTAAATCATCTAAGATTAATTCAATGTAATACTCATTTGACAGACCACGGACCGGCAAGCGCAGCTTAGGTCGTCTGTCCACCGTTTCGGTGGACAGACGACCTGAGGAAGGTCGCAGGACGACGTTGGATGCAGGCCGCTTCCAACCGGTCCTTTTGGAAAATCATGTTCAGCAGTGGACGTCCTACGGCTGAGATGATGATGATGATGAATATTCATTAGAGGTTTTGGTTCTTCAAATGAAATGAAAAGAAATTATTTTATTTGGGCAATTAGGCACAGAATGACACCCATAATCAAACTGTGACTCTTTCATTGCTATAACTCACTAGTGAGTTATAGATTTTTTTAAATATTTTTTTTAATTATTCTTTCACACTACAGACTCTTTGGTCCGTACCTTTTTTAGATTTGTTTTTTTTTTAATTATATCATTTGCATGGAGATTCGTGCTCCAAACATCACAATAAACATTCTTTAGCTATGGTGGAAATTGCTTAAAAACTAAAGTGAGTCCATTTTGTTTGTAAATAAATAAATCTTGCTAGTGAACAATATTTCCTAATTTTATACTTATGTGTACGCTATTGGCCAGAAGTACTGGCCTCAGGTTCACGCCTTTGCCGTATCCTTTTTAACATAGCCTTCACGATCTCTTCATTTCGGTCTTTTATCGCCATTTTGAGATTATACTCTATGATTCGATATTCGGATGCTTTGATCGCCCGCCTGACGAAATCGCCAATCGCGTCCGAGCTGTCGTCAGCAAAATACGTGCAGCTGCCCGAGTGTCGTTTAAGTTTTATTAGTTGCGGTGCTTTGTTCTTCAAAGTTCAGTGCTTTTGTTCAATAAAAGATCGTGTTTAATAGAACAAATAAATTAATGTTCGTATTGCTTGCTTATTTCATTCCATTGCTTACTTAAATAGATAATTTTAACTTGTACGTCTTAATAAAAAAAGTTTCACTCAAATATAACATTCGTTTTTTCTCTATAAAAAAAGAAAACTTTAAATTCCCCATTTTAAAATGTCCCCAAATGTCTACAAGTACTAGTTACGAAGAAAATGATTCATTTTGTACACCGCCCGATATAAGATGTGAAGCCCTTAACGTTATGGAAAGTTTACTGATCTGCAAACTCCAAGGAAAATTATATATTATAGCATACCAAAATTTCATAAAATGGCAGAACAGCAAGAATACGCAGTCTTTTTTAGAAAATGTGTTCATGGCGTACTTTAAAGAGTTATCTTCTAAGTACAATTCCATTAAATTTTCCATTATTTTAACAAGTTCCATTAAATGTTATACATTTAATGGAACTTGTTAAAATAACACCAAACACCGTGTGTAACACGTAACTTGACCTATCACCTCGAATGGGCAGGGAGGGGCCGTGCGTAAACCATTGCAACGCGATGCACAACAATCACACTCTCTGTAGTACAATCTCGCCTTTTTTCTTTATTTCTGCATGCTGTCTCCAAACTAAGAAATTTCCCACAACTTACGTTCCAAATACAAATCACTTTACGCCCCTGGGAGTTTTATAGAACATTACAGCCTCGGGGATGTAATGCCTTGCATTACATCGATATTGCGTGATATGTAATTCGATATTATCGAGCAGATGGTATGAAAAAAATTAAGCCCTAGCAGGGATGGATTACTACCCCTACTTGGATTTCACCTTCTAGTTCAAAATCAGTCGACAAGTGTCACTCGCTGTGGACTGACACTGAGTATGATCCGAAAAAAACACGGTTTTGTGCGATTAGATTACGTCAATAGCATGCATAGAGGATATGTAAAGTAAAGGAGGGCACGGTCTCCCTTCACGCATAAGTAGTCACCAACATTTCTTTTTAAGTGTTTTACATGAGATTTGTCTAATAGTATGCGATTGCTATTACTTTAGAAAAAACAATATGTTTCTGTCTGACCAAGCTATAATGTAGATTGGTAACTCTTACAAACAAGTTATTGCACATTTATAATATCTTAGCATTTTTGAACTCTATCGAATAAATTATTTGGTGGATTTTTATATAAAATGGATTAAGTTTTGATAAAGCATTGTTTTTTTTTTCACTGGCTGGGTTTAAAGAATTTATTTCTCATAAAGAACTATGTAGGTAGGCACTTATGTTTTCCATAGCATGGGTTACATTATCGAAGTTTTCATACGGATCATATGTTCATATGTTAATTTAATTTTAAATTTATTCGTACGTGCCTACTGTAATTTATAATTATTAATGTTTACTGATTTATTTACCAAGTAATATAATTTAGTTTCATAGTCCTACTTTAGCAATTTCGTTTGACCACGTGAATATTTTATAACATTTCGGTATATAGATAGATAATAAGCTACTCGAAGTACTAATCCTGCGCAGACAAGCTAGTATAGTATATATAGGGCCTGAATTTATTTTCTATGTGCTCATATAAATGACACATGAACACACTGGTAATATAGTCTCTGATCATCCATATTATTGTTGGCGTAATATTTGTCTATTCTCGCGATGTTTTCGCACGCACCTACAACACTATTGCAGATCTATGTAGCAAGATTTAACTTCAGAATTTTGGACAAGTATATGGTAATTTTTTTGTAAACACATTATTTAGAGTTAAAACCTCAACAATACGATCATGCAATACTGTCATACGTGCACGCACACCTCTGTACGTTTATTTTAAGACATTTGCCCAATTTGGTATTTTTCTATAATTAGTATTGAAGTATTTCATATTTGAATGCCATATTTTGTGACATAAATTGTATTCGTTTAAGCTTAATTTTAATTAAGCACATATTTACTTTTCATTCCCTTGAATATTCTTGATACATTTTGATTATTACTTCAGTAATATTCCATACAATCGTTTGTTTGTGCAAATATTGCTAATATTTTCTTACTAAAATCTCTAATTTTTTACTAATATATTTGAAATAGTTAAATTAGTTGAGAAACAGTAAATGTTGACAAATCATTATGAAATATATAAGTTGTAAATGTATAAGTTTATTCGCCTTAAAGGTTATTTCGTTTTTTTCCTTCAACAAGTGCTTTCCATACTCTTGCCATAAATTAAGTTTACAATAATTAACAAGACTATCAGACGATAAATAAATCTTATAACATTACTTATCAATATTGTTATATTATATAACAATACACGCAGCCCCACACACCGGATTGCACACTTGATAAATTTTTTTGGCATTAGTAATATGCTTTCGACGGCTATCGCGATTACCAGCTATATATATAAGGCAGTATCACCTGGGATGCAGTGCACACTTGTACCTGTACGTACATAGGTATGTACGTGCATTACGTCATCGTGTCGCTTTGTCTCCTAAGTGTTTCGTGTATGAAAGTAACTTGTTGTTTTTTTACCATTGACAAATAATAGCGTAAAGAACGGCTTTGCTGGTATGTCTGTGCCAGTGTGTCTCAAATAGCATAGAAGGGGGGAGGGGGGGATTGAACTACTCAGATGTTTGGAAGTCTTTATTACTTATAGTGGAAATAAATCCCATATTATTATATACTATACAATAATCCCAGTCATATTATAAACGCGAATGGATGTATGGATGTATGGATGTATGGATGTATGGATGTAAGGATGTATGGATGTATGGATGTATGGATGTATGGATGTATGGATGTATGGATGTATGGATGTATGGATGTATGGATGTATGGATGTATGGATGTATGGATGTATGGATGTATGGATGTATGGATGTATGGATGTATGGATGTATGGATGTATGGATGTATGGATGTATGGATGTATGGATGTATGGATGTATGGGTGTATGGATGTATGGATGTATGGATGTATGGATGTGTGGATGTACGGATGTATGGATGTATGGATGTATGGATGTATGGATGTATGGATGTATGGATGTATGGGTGTATGGATGTATGGATGTATGGATGTATGGATGTATGGATGTATGGATGTATGGATGTATGGATGTATGGATGTATGGATGTATGGATGTATGGATGTATGGATGTATGGATGTATGGATGTATGGATGTATGGATGTACGGATCTTAGTTACTCTTTCACGATCAAACTTTGGGGCCAATTTTGTTGAAGTTTGGTATGGAGGAGCTTTTAACAAATAACTGGGACAGACAGCGTCACATTTCCTCATAAACCGGAAAGCGCTCAGTTGGATTTCCCGTTTGCGATCACCCTGCCCTGAACTTTATATTCTTTGGCACAGTATAGACAGAATAACAACAACTAGGCCTACGATAAGATCGTAATGATGACAGTTCTTTCAAAGTATGTGACAGTTTCTAATACGCTGTCATTTTGTATCACCGTCAAGGGTGTACAAAACCAAAGGTATAAAAAACATTACAAATAACATATCAGGAGCAATAACCAACAATATAGTTATATATTTATTAAAACGATTGTAAAATGCTGAATATTATCAGTGCCCAGTGAGTTGTGCCAATTATCATAACCATCAAAATGCGCATGCCAAACTTAACTAATAAATATGGTAAATGTATGTAAACTCCTAACGCCAACGTTCCATTAGATAAAATATATAATATAAATAGTAAATAAATAAGTATTAAATTGCATTCAACGAGAAATTCACATTATAAAAAAGGTAAGTGTAGATATATCAAAATATGTATCACAAAATATAATCTATAGTACCTACTTGATATGTAATTCAGAGCATAAATTAATGTATACTACATATTGTACTTTAATTATGCCTTCGGGATTTTTTTTTACTTATTTATATTTTTTGTAAATATATCAAGTAATTTTTTAGATGCTTACTAAATGTTTGTAACGTTTTCTGTGCTCTTATTATTGGTGATTTGTTATGTTTTCATGTGGTTATAATTCAACTGTAACTACATATTTATCACACTATAATATTATAGGCAGACACATACATACATACATACATACATACATACATACATACATAACATACATTACAAAGTGAGGATGGGGATGGATGTTTGTTGCTACTCAATCGAGCACAAAAACAGCTCAAAGGATTCGGATTAAATTTAAAGGGGAGACAGTATGCACTGTCCGATCGGGTTGGGTTCAAACATTTTCGTTGCAAATCAAGTTAATAATGCTGTAATTTTGTCAAAAAATATCTTAATGTAGGTAAGTATAGGTACATAAGTAATCAGTAGGTAAGTAGGTACAAATCATCGTTTAATCACAATACTTTTAAACTGGCCAGAATATAGATTCAGTATAATATGTACTATAATTGTTATATCATTATTAACGATGTGTCACAGTCGCAATCTAAACTAATATTATAAAGAGGAAAGATTTGTATGTAACGAATAACTTTAAAACTACTACTACAATATATATATAGTAGAGTAACATTAGCTACCTTTATAAAATGCCATGTAACCCAAGGTGTGAAAAAAAAACAAAAAAAAATTTTTTTGACAATAGAGCAAAGTGATACAGTATCTATAGTATCACATAGAGCACATCAGTGTCTACAAAAAAGTATGCGATACTATATAGGTATTACAGTTGTGTCACAATAACCACTTTTCCGTGTTAAAAAACGCCGCCGGTACAATATTGGCCACATTTTTCGTACGTTGGTAGTAAAGTGATCCTTATGTATCTACTCTAATAATACGAGAGGAATTATAATATTTGATAGTTGGTTTGTAACGGATAAATGCAAAAACTACGTAACCGGTTCAAAAAAATATTTCACCAGTAGAAAACTATATAATGCCTGATGAGTAGCATACACTAAATTTGATTCATCATCATCATCATCATCATCCATTTTTTTTCCTTTACTCGGTTGAGACCATACATTATATTCTTTGAAAGATTATCTGCAATTACACAATGACAAATTTATTTATTTTGACCGTCAATGTCGGGTTGAATGCAATTATAATATTATGTACCTACCTGATGTGCCTCCTTAAAAAATAAATGAGAACAACATGATATTTTTTTAAACTGTGATATTGTAATTATTGACAAACTAACCATATATTATTGACATTGTTTAATTTAATGACCATTTACCAATTCAATACATTCTTCACTACAATATTTACTAATCTATATAATTATATTATTTACTCCTAGGCCAGTTTACTTAACGCTTAAAGCAGATCGCAGCATGTAGGTAGGTACAATAATATTTTTCAAGATTCTGTTTTACCTGTGTATCATCACAAATAAATAATAAAAAAAACAAAAAAAAAGGTTTAGCGGATTTGAACGGGCGAAATAGGGTTTCATTTTTATATATAGGCAGGTATAGATGTACATTTGCAATGAAATTTGGTCAAACTCTTCGTTGTATAGAACCTATTTTTTTATGGCGGCGTGCATAACTGACAATACCTAATGTGAATTTGTAATTGGTAGTTGTTGGTAAACTTGAAAGAAAACCCAATGCCGACTCCTACACTAAACCTGCACCTATACCTATATGTACAAACAAAAAGGAGAACATGTTTATTTAAGAGTAGAAATTAAGTAAAAAAAAACATGTGCAATAAATGTAGGTACTATACGAGACCACCTCTGAAGTATGTAGGTACCGGCGTGGTGATGATGGATGATGATGAGGATTAATAAAAATATAGGATATGTTACACAGACATAATGTAGCTTTATACTCGTGACAGAATTGTTAAGTACGCGACATTATTACTTATGGACTTATTTGGTCGGTAGGCACTTATGTTTTCCATAGCATGGGTTACATTATCGAAGTTTTCATACGGATCATATGTTCATATGTTAATTTAATTTTAAATTTATTCGTACGTGCCTACTGTAATTTATAATTATTAATGTTTACTGATTTATTTACCAAGTAATATAATTTAGTTTCATAGTCCTACTTTAGCAATTTCGTTTGACCACGTGAATATTTTATAACATTTCGGTATATAGATAGATAATAAGCTACTCGAAGTACTAATCCTGCGCAGACAAGCTAGTATAGTATATATAGGGCCTATTCGCGCTTTATTTTACAGTGTGAAAATAAAGACTGAATTTATTTTCTATGTGCTACTATATAAATGACACATGAACACACTGGTAATATAGTCTCTGATCATCCATATTATTGTTGGCGTAATATTTGTCTATTCTCGCGATGTTTTTGCACGCACCTACAACACTATTGCAGATCTATGTAGCAAGATTTAATTTCAGAATTTTAGGCAAGTATATGTAAAGTTTTTTGTAAACACATAATTAGAGTTAAAACTTTAACAATACGATCATGCAATAGTGTCATACGTGCACACCTCTCTCTCTGTACGTTTCTTTTAAGAAATTTGCCAATTTGGTATTTTTCTATAATTAATTTTGAAGTATTTCATTCATATTTGAATGCCATATTTTTGTGACATAAATTGTATTTGTTTAAGCTTAATTTTAATTAAGCACATATTTACTTTTCATTCCCTTGAAAATTCTTGATGAATTTTGATTATTATTTCAGTAATATTCGATACAATCGTTTGTTTGTGGAAATATTGCAAATATTTTCTTACTAAAATCTCTAATTATTTTACTTATATATTTGAAATAGTTAAATTAGTTGAGAATCAGTAAATGTTGATACATCATTATGAAATATAACTTTGGGTTCGTCATCGGGCCTTGGATGCAAAGTCCTTCCAAAACTATAGAGCCCGCATTCAAATCCCAAGGCAAAACCCAAAATGTAACATGTTACGTAGACATTAAGGTCCTTGTAAGGAAAGAAGCGATTCTACAGAACTTGACTTTTGTTACAAAGATGTCGATGTCTATAAATAAAGTGCTTGAGTGAAAGAACACTATGCAATGGATATATTTCATGATTATGCTAATCAAATAATTATAATTATACCACTGACGGTATATATAATCTAAACTGTTTCTTTTCCAATTCTGCTAGAATGAATGCGAGTGTCACACTTCTTAAACAAAACTTCTTATAATTTTGCATTATATTTCTTAGATGCAACCCAACGTTATTGTGACGGATAGTTTTGAAATGTAAGCAGAACTGCACGTGGTGTGCCTTCAGGTTACTTTAGTTGGAAGTGCAACAATACAGTTATATACTATACAGCAATATGTAATACAGCAATATGCAAGACAATTGCTTACATTCTTGCTTTCTTTTTTCCACATGACGCAGTATTCTTGTGATCGAATCTTGCACTACTCGAAAAGTAGCCAAGGAAGTTAATTGAAACATTGTTGATCATACAGTACATATAGACTGTGTTCGTTACTCAACAATAGCACGCGCTGCACTCTTGAGCTCGTGAATAACTCATTTCATTCATGCATGAGATCTCCAAGCGAGAGCCACGTCTCTGTTGAGTACGACACAGTCACGGTCCGCACAGCGTAAGCAAATTCAAATTGTGATACTTGTTAGCAACACACGAGATCATTTAGAAAAGCATCCTAGTTCCAAAGATGCAAGCCATGTTTATAACCCTTTTTGTCTTGTTTTAATAATTAATTTAACACTAAAATCCTTCTGTTTATACATATCCCTTATATAGATGGTAAAATGCATTACTTGCATGCGTTTTTCAATATACTGGCTGCTATACATTAATAATATCAACGTTATGCGCAAGATAATCGAATATTAGATCGTAAGTCGCAACACCCTATCTTACTTAGCAAGGGTGTTGTTTACTGAAGAGTTTACACTCGGTATCTTCTTGGCTGTCGATTGGGCTATTCGTTCCCGGCCATGTTAACCAAACTTGTGTAGTTTGGTTAAGATGGCCGGTATCCAGGGTGCACCACGGGGAGGTTGCCCAACTTCGCACCCCATATATCTCAATGCGTGATATTATTTTCTACATGGTGGGGTTTTAGTTTATTCGCCTTACAGATTATTTCTGTTTTTTTCCTTTAACAAGTGCTTTCCAAACTCTGGCCATAAATTAAGTTTACAATAATTAACAAGACTATCAGACGATAAATAAATCTTATTACATTACTTATCAAATATTGTTATATTATATAATAATAATTATAACGTGTATATATATATATATTATATATATATATATATATATATATATATATATCACTTGTACCTGCACGTTATTATAAAATATAACAACGTGCAGGTACAAGGGCGCACGGCGTCCTAGGTGATACTGCCAATATAGACGGAAATCGCGATGTCCGTTAATACCTATTACTAACTACGTATATATATACATATATCTACCGCCGTTGCTATATTATTCTCGTGTTGATTATATTTGGCATTAGTAATATGCTTTCGACGGACATCGCGATTACCACCTATAAGGCAGTATCACCTGGGATGCAGTGCACCCTTATACCCGTGCGTACATAAGTATGTACGTGCATTACGTAATCGTGTCTCTTTGTCTCCTAAGTGTTTCCGGTATGAAAGTAACTTGTTGTTATTTTAACCATCGACAAATAATAACGTAAAGAACGGCTTCGCTGGTATGTCTGTACCAGTGTGTCTCAACTAGCATAGAAGGGGGGAGGGGGGAGTGAACTACTGAGACGTTTGGAAGTCTTTATTACTGATAGTTGAAATAAATCCTATATTATTATATACAATATAATAATCCTAGTCATATTATAAACGCGAATGGATGTATGGATGTACGGATGTATGGATGTATGGATGTATGGATGTATGGATGTATGGATGTATGGATGTATGGATGTATGGATATATGGATGTATGGATGTATGGATGTATGGATGTATGGATGTATGGATGTATGGATGTATGGATGTATGGATGTATGGATGTATGGATGTATGGATGTATGGATGTATGGATGTATGGATGTATCTATGTATCGATGTATCGATGTATCGATGTATCGATGTATCGATGTATCGATGTATCGATGTATCGATGTATCGATGTATCGATGTATCGATGTATCGATGTATCGATGTATCGATGTATCGATGTATCGATGTATCGATGTGTCGATGTATCGATGTATCTATGTATCTATGTATCTATATATCGATGTATCGATGTATCTATGTATCGATGTATCGATGTATCGATGTATCGATGTATCGATGAATCGATGTATCGATGTATCGATGTATCTATGTATCGATGTATCGATGTATCGATGTATCGATGTATCGATGTATCTATATATCGATGTATCGATGTATCGATGTATCTATGAATCGATGTATCGATGTATCGATGTATCGATGTATCGACGAATCGATGTATCGATGTATCGATGTATCTATGTATCGATGTATCGATGTATCGATGTATCGATGTATCGATGTATCGATGTATCGATGTATCGATGTATCTATGTATCTATGTATCGATGTATCTATGTATCTATGTATCGATGTATCTATGTATCGATGTATCGATGTATCGATGTATCGATGTATCGATGTATCGATGTATCTATGTATCTATGTATCTATGTATCGATGTATCTATGTATCTATGTATCGATGTATCTATGTATCTATGTATCTATGTATCTATGTATCTATGTATCTATGTATCTATGTATCGATGTATCTATGTATCGATGTATCGATGTATCGATGTATCGATGTATCGATGTATCGATGTATCGATGTATCGATGTATCGATGTATCTATGTATCTATGTATCGATGTATCTATGTATCTATGTATCGATGTATCTATGTATCGATGTATCGTTGTATCTATGTATCTATGTATCTATGTATCTATGTATCTATGTATCTATGTATCTATGTATCTATGTATCTATGTATCTATGTTTCTATGTATCTATGTATCGATGTATCTATGAATCGATGTATCGATGTATCGATGTATCGATGTATCGATGTATCTATGTATCTATGTATCTATGTATCGATGTATCTATGTATCTATGTATCGATGTATCTATGTATCTATGTATCTATGTATCTATGTATCTATGTATCTATGTATCTATGTATCTATGTATCGATGTATCTATGTATCGATGTATCGATGTATCGATGTATCGATGTATCGATGTATCGATGTATCGATGTATCGATGTATCGATGTATCGATGTATCTATGTATCTATGTATCGATGTATCTATGTATCTATGTATCGATGTATCTATGTATCTATGTATCGATGTATCGATGTATCGATGTATCGATGTATCGATGAATCGATGTATCGATGTATCGATGTATCTATGTATCGATGTATCGATGTATCGATGTATCGATGTATCGATGTATCTATATATCGATGTATCGATGTATCGATGTATCTATGAATCGATGTATCGATGTATCGATGTATCGATGTATCGACGAATCGATGTATCGATGTATCGATGTATCTATGTATCGATGTATCGATGTATCGATGTATCGATGTATCGATGTATCGATGTATCGATGTATCGATGTATCGATGTATCGATGTATCTATGTATCTATGTATCGATGTATCTATGTATCTATGTATCGATGTATCTATGTATCGATGTATCGATGTATCGATGTATCGATGTATCGATGTATCGATGTATCTATGTATCTATGTATCTATGTATCGATGTATCTATGTATCTATGTATCGATGTATCTATGTATCTATGTATCTATGTATCTATGTATCTATGTATCTATGTATCTATGTATCTATGTATCTATGTATCTATGTATCTATGTATCGATGTATCTATGTATCGATGTATCGATGTATCGATGTATCGATGTATCGATGTATCGATGTATCTATGTATCTATGTATCGATGTATCTATGTATCTATGTATCGATGTATCTATGTATCGATGTATCTATGTATCTATGTATCTATGTATCTATGTATCTATGTATCTATGTATCTATGTATCTATGTATCTATGTATCTATGTATCTATGTATCTATGTTTCTATGTATCTATGTATCGATGTATCTATGAATCGATGTATCGATGTATCGATGTATCGATGTATCGATGTATCTATGTATCTATGTATCTATGTATCGATGTATCTATGTATCTATGTATCGATGTATCTATGTATCTATGTATCTATGTATCTATGTATCTATGTATCTATGTATCTATGTATCTATGTATCGATGTATCTATGTATCGATGTATCGATGTATCGATGTATCGATGTATCGATGTATCGATGTATCGATGTATCGATGTATCTATGTATCTATGTATCGATGTATCTATGTATCTATGTATCGATGTATCTATGTATCTATGTATCTATGTATCTATGTATCTATGTATCTATGTATCTATGTATCTATGTATCTATGTATCTATGTATCTATGTATCTATGTATCTATGTATCTATGTATCTATGTATCGATGTATCTATGAATCGATGTATCGATGTATCGATGTATCGATGTATCGATGTATCGATGTATCGATGTATCGATGTATCGATGTATCGATGTATCGATGTATCGATGTATCGATGTATCGATGTATCGATGTATCGATGTATCGATGTATCGATGTATCGATGTATCGATGTATCGATGTATCGATGTATCTCTTTCATTGCTATAACTTACTAGTGAGTTATAGATTTTTTAAATATTTTTTTTTTTATTCTTCCACACTACAGACTCTTTGGTCCGTACCTTATTTAGATTTGTTTTTTTTTCTAATTATATCATTTGCATGGAGATTCGTTCTCCAAACATCACAATAAACATTCTTAAGCTATGGTGGAAATTGCTTAAAAACTAAAGTGAGTCAATTTTTTTTGTAAATAAATAAATCTATTGCTAGTGAACAATATTTCCTAATTTTATACTTATGTGTACGCTATTGGCCAGAAGTACTAGCCTCAGGTTCACGCCTTTGCAGTATCCTTTTTAACATAGCCTTCACGATCTCTACATTTCGGTCTTTTATCGCCATTTTGAGATTATACTCTATGATTCGATATTCGGATGCTTTGATCGCCCGCCTGACGAAATCGCCAATCGCGTCCGAGCTGTCGTCCGCAAAATACGAGCAGCTGCCTGAGTGTCGTTTAAGTTTTATTAGTTGCGGTGCTTTGTTCTTCAAAGTTCAGTGCTTTTGTTCAATAAAAGATCGTGTTTAATAGAACAAATAAATTAATGTTCGTATTGCTTGCTTATTTCATTCCATTGCTTACTTAAATAGATAATTTTAACTTGTACGTCTTAATAAAAAAAGTTTCACTCAAATATAACATTCGTTTTTTCTCTATAAAAAAAGAAAACTTTAAATTCCCCATTTTAAAATGTCCCCAAATGTCTACAAGTACTAGTTACGAAGAAAATGATTCATTTTGTACACCGCCCGATATAAGATGTGAAGCCCTTAACGTTTTGGAAAGTTTACTGATCTGCAAACTCCAAGGAAAATTATATATTATAGCATACCAAAATTTCATAAAATGGCAGAACAGCAAGAATACGCAGTCTTTTTTAGAAAATGTGTTCATGGCGTACTTTAAAGAGTTATCTTCTAAGTACAATTCCATTAAATTTTCCATTATTTTAACAAGTTCCATTAAATGTTATACATTTAATGGAACTTGTTAAAATAACACCAAACACCGTGTGTAACACGTAACTTGACCTATCACCTCGAATGGGCAGGGAGGGGCCGTGCGTAAACCATTGCAACGCGATGCACAACAATCACACTCTCTGTAGTACAATCTCGCCTTTTTTCTTTATTTCTGCATGCTGTCTCCGAACTAAGAAATTTCCCATAACTTACGTTCCAAATACAAATCACTTTACGCCCCTGGGAGTTTTATAGAACATTACAGGCTCTGGGGGTTGTAATGCCTTGCATTACATCGATATTGCGTGATATGTAATTCGATATTATCGAGCAGATGGTATGAAAAAAATTAAGCCTTAGCAGGGATGGGTTACTACCCCTACTTGGATTTCACCTTCTAGTTCAAAATCAGTCGACAAGTGTCACTCGCTGTGGACTGACACTGAGTATGATCAGAAAAAAACACGGTTTTGTGCGATTAGATTACGTCAATAGCATGCATAGAGGATATGTAAAGTAAAGGAGGGCACGGTCTCCCTTCACGCATAAGTAGTCACCAACATTTCTTTTTAAGTGTTTTACATGAGATTTGTCTAATAGTATGCGATTGCTATTACTTTAGAAAAACAATATGTTTCTGTCTGACCAAGCTATAATGTAGATTGGTAACTCTTACAAACAAGTTATTGCACATTTATAATATCTTAGCATTTTTGAACTCTATCGAATAAATTATTTGGTGGATTTTTATATAAAATGGATTAAGTTTTGATAAAGCATTGTTTTTTTTTCACTGGCTGGGTTTAAAGAATTTATTTCTCATAAAGAACAATGTAGGGGATATGGTTCGCGTGGAGTGGTGGTAGTAAGGTAAATAAACGATTTTGGAAGTTTATAAAATTTTTGTGGGCGCTCGTACGTGTACCAAGTGTCGGAGGTTTGGTAACGACTGAATGGCCGCTTGGCAGACGTGCGAACGGTAGTAATCTTTATTTATTAAAAATTGAAGGTAAGTACAACATTTTAGAAACTACCTACTCTTGATTATATTTATTTGTTTATGTTTACTTTTTAATTAATACATGTTGGTTTTGATTTCAGGTCGCGAGGCACGTCGTCTACAATCTCCGCCCAGTGTCACGTAGTAAATGACACTAATTAGCCATAGGAACTAGTGCCAAGCGAGTCACTGGTCTTGTGAGTTTTCGTCTTTGTTTTCGGAGCCACTGCGCATACGTGCCCGTTTTTGCCAGGATACACTGTTTTTACTCTGCCCTTTGGCCATCTGTTTTGAGGTAAGTTAGGTTCCAGGTCGACAATAACTATACTTGTACCGTCTTTTTTCAGGTTTTGCGCTGCTCGGTACCACTTTCTCCGTAGGATGGGTTCAGTTAGTCTACTTCGCCAAGCCACGAATGTCTGGTAGCTTCTTATATTATTTCTTATCCAGTGTAATACAGACATGGAAATCACGCGAGTGATAGATTTTGCAGGGGTGACTCTAGTCTTTTTCCGGATTGTGTCAGCGAGAGGCCGTGCTAAGATAGCAGTCTGTAGCTCCAGCTGTGGTATAGATACCGGTTTTATAGGTACGACGTTGGTCTTACTGGCGGTCAATGACACGCACACATTTTCATTATAATTTATGTCGCCTTGTTTGTGTTTACAAGATACATTTTTTATAGTTATCTGGGCATTTTTACCCTTCCAAGGTAAGCAGTCTTCCCATTTTAATTTTTTTAATGAAGCGGATTTTTCTAAATGTTCAATAGCTCTAATTTCCTTTCTAATAGGTTTATTGAAGACCCCGATCCTCTCTAACGTAAAGGGTCTATTCACTAGTTCGTGAAGTTCATCGTTCTTCAGGTCCGTGTGTATCGCATCAGCTGATGTAAACAAACAATCAGTCGTTATCTCGCATGCGCTTGTGTGCTGTACCCCCGGCGGCGGCTCGGCCTTATCAGTGAGGGCTGCGGCAATGCAAGTGTGGTGGCGAGTTCTGCGGTACTCTGGGCCCGGGCGCATTGCTACAATTACCATGCAGTGCTCCTTTGGTCTTGGACATCTTTTAGGACATACACCATGCATGCACCATCCTAATGGTGTCAATGTCGCACACGGTTCATTTTGTTTACGTATTATTGTTTCAAGCGGCGCCATTAAATGATAATTGTCTTGTCCAATTAATAATTTTGGTTTTATATTTTCGTTGCACAATAAGTAGTCTTCTAAATGTTTTAAATGTTCATAGTTTTGAAGTTTAATATGCGATAGTTTTTGAGAGGGCAAATTTAATTCGCTCATTTTGCGTGCACTGATCGAAAAAGATTTATTGTTTTTATTTATAATATTAAAGTTCACAACTTCACTGTCACACGTAAGTTCCGAGTTCCAAGCTCCACGTACACTAAGTTGTTGTTTATGTCCGTGTAAGTTCACCTGGTCGGCGATCTCAGCCGAGATAAGAGAGATAGTAGCGCCGCCGTCTAAAAGGGCATATGTGCTTATCGTCCCGCTTGGGCCCTGGATGTCTACAGGCACGACTTTTAATAATACGCATGTATTTGACGCGGAACTCGCATGAGCCACAGTCTCGTTATTCACAGAATAGTTACTGTTTACTATTTTTTTATCATAGGAGCTCACTTTATTGTCACTGAATAGTACGTTATCACTCGTAGTGGGTAAATTGTCACTGTTTATTTTTTCACTAGATTGTTCGGAAGTTTCGTTACTTTTAGGGGTCCAGTGAAGCAGGCGGTGATGGGGTAGCCCGCATTCATCAACGTCACAAGTGGCCGCTGAGCAGGTATCGCGGCTGTGTGGTGCCAGTAAGCACTTATGACACAGTTTATTGACACGTACGAATCGCCAGCGATCTTTCCGCATAGCGCGTTTGAATCGCGCGCAGTCTGGCAGGTTGTGATTGTTGATGCGGCAAAACTTACAGGTTTTGTAGGTATCAACTGGCTTACTTCCCAAGAGTACGGAGTGTGGTTTCCGCTCTTTCGGCCTCTTTCTGTAGTCTGGTTGGCTGTGTATGTGACTCAAACCAGCGGCAGCAATTTTATTTGCTTCGCAGTAAAGAAACTCTGCTAGTATTTCTAACTTAGCCTTTTCTGTGTTACAGTTTACACTATAGTAATCGGCCCACTTGTTGATAAGCGAACCGGGGCATTTTGATAACACAGATGTCACTATTTCAGGGCTTCTGAGGTAATCGGTTTGTTTTATTGCTTGCACTGCGGCCACGAAATTCTTTATTTTGATCGAAAATGATACAATTTCGTGGTGGTACCTATGTGATAACGGTGGTAATTTCTTCAACTGTGTAGTGATTTTGTTTATTATTGTTTCAGGTCTGCCGTAGCGGAGTTCCAAGGCTTCGATGATGGTATGCGGAGCCGTGTTTCCGATGAGAAGTGATGAAACTGTTTCTTTGGCTTCCCCTCGGAGTGATTTGCGTAATCTCCACATATTTTCAGCATCACTGAAACTACAAAAGTTAGTAGACTCGTCATAGGCCTGTTTGTATGCCAGCCACTCAAGAGGATCTCCGAAAAACTGTGGTAAGTCTCTGGACGTCGCGAATCTTGACATCATCAGCTTGTTTTGTGCGTTAGACTCGTACATCGCACTGGCTAGGTTACGAAGGTCATTACTACCAGCTCCGCAAACGTCGCGGTCCAACTGGTCTTGCTTTTGAGAAAGGTGACTGCGCTCGAGCCATTGTTCTACTCTCTCCACAGAATCTACGTTTTGGCCGAGCTCCGGTGACTTTTAGCAGACTGACTTTCTAGGGCAGCTAAATCTGCAGCTAACTTTTTTTGTATTAGCTCTTTTTCTATTGCAGCTTCCTTCTTGGCAATTTCAGCTTGAGCTTTGAGGGCTTCGAATTCTAACTCCTTTTTTCGGGCATCTAAAGATTTTGCAGAGTTAACGCTTCTTTTTGTGGCGACGGACTTTGAACTCTGGATGCTATTTTTCAAAATCACGCCGGCGGAATGCGGTCGTTCCGGGTGAGCGTGTTTTTCTACGTTAGGCTTCATTATCTCCGACTGTACCTCGTGCGCCGGATCTTCCTTTATCGTATTCTTAGATTGTTCGGCTTTCAGTGCTCTGCAAGTGCGCAGTTTGTCGCCAAAATGGCGGCGCTGCGTCGGCGGCGTCTTGAACATCTAGGCGCTAAACTACACTGTTCCACGTAATAATCCGCTCGAAGGACAAATGTAGGGGATATGGTTCGCGTGGAGTAAGGTAAATAAACGATTTTGGAAGTTTATAAAATTTTTGTGGGCGCTCGTACGTGTACCAAGTGTCGGAGGTTTGGTAACAACTGAATGGCCGCTTGGCAGACGTGCGAACGGTAGTAATCTTTATTTATTAAAAAATGAAGGTAAGTACAACATTTTAGAAACTACCTACTCTTGATTATATTTATTTGTTTATGTTTACTTTTTAATTAATACATGTTGGTTTTGATTTCAGGTCGCGAGGCACGTCGTCTACAAACAAGGTTCACTTAAAATGAGATTTAACACTTAAACTTATAACGAATTAAAGTGATTAGTCAAGTATAACATATTTGTTCAGCAATCTTAGGTTATTTCATAATAAATATATATTTTAAGTTTACTTTTAAAAACAGAAATTTTACTATCTTTAATATCGTTAGGTAACTTATTATAAAATGCTGCACCCTCATAAAGAATATTATGTTTACCATACATGGTTCTGTGTGCTTGTAATTTTAATTTGTTCACATTTCTTAAATTATATTGAAATGTTCTATTAGTAAATTTAATTTCTGTGTTTATTTTTTGCAATAGTACTTTTTTGATCAGAACGCATGTAGTATAAATGTATAATTGTTTTAAATTAAATATTTTTGTTTCTTTATACAACGTACTAGATGTGGTTAGACGGTCATAATTAAAAAGAGTTTTAATCAACTTATTTTGCGATATTTGAAGACGCTTTATATGAGTGTGTGCTGCACAGCCCCATATTTCGACAAGATATTCCAGGTGTGACTTTACTAAAGAGTTATATATTGTCATGCGGGCTCTGCAAGGTATGCATCCGACTACTCTGCGTAATGCTCCTGTCACCGAAGCAACTTTACATCTTGTTTGTTCTATATGAGCCTGCCAAGTTAGCTTGTCGTCCAGTTGACGGCCGAGATATTTTGGTGATGCTTGATTAGAACGGCGGATTGGTATATTATTTATTGTTAACGCTGGGTAATGCGGAATTTTTCATTTATAGCACAAAATATCATATGAGATGTTTTTTTTTATATTAATAGTTAGAAGGTTGCTTTGACACCATATGTTAAATTTGTGTAAATCAACTTGGGCTTTCATTATTAAATCACGTAAGGTACGTCCAAAATAAAAGATACAGGTGTCATCTGCATAAAGGTTTATATGTCCTGAAAGTCCAATTTTACTGATATTATGAGTATTAATATAGATCAAGAAAAGATCCGAGGACTTGAACCTTGGGGAATGCCACAAACTACCCGGAGCCGGCTACTTTCGTAATTACCCATTCTCACTAATTGTTCCCTGTTTGTTAAGTATGATTTGAAAATTCTGGAGAGCAGTGTCCGTTATACCTAAGTCTTTTAACTTATTTATTAATAGATCATGACTGATGGTGACGAATGCTTTTTTGAAATCTATAAAAATACCTAAACAAAAACATTTGTTGTCTATATTGGTTTTAATTTTCGTTATTAAGTCTATAGCCGCCGATAAGGTGCTTGTTTTTGAACGAATTCCGTATTGGCGTTCGTATAAGAAATTTAGTTTCGATAGATGGTAATCGAGTCTCTTGTATAGCACTTTTTCAAATTTTTTTGTAATAATTGGTAGGACGGATATAGGTCTATAATTTCCAGGGTCAGTCTTAGTTCCTGACTTGAAGATGGGTGTTACTTTAGCCAATTTTAATTTAGCTGAAAAGATTCCTGCTCTAAGACAGTTGTTAATACAATCAGTTAGGCGATAACTAAGGACATCTGGTAAACACTTTATAACTTTAGTATTTATTCCATCGAGACCAGTACTGGTGTTTGACTTCAGGTTTTTTATAATTTTGCTTATTTCATCGGTAGTGCATGGCCGTAAATCCTTTATTTGTAGCGATGGCTTATTATTAGCGTAGGTCATAGTATAGAACTGATTGTTTTGGTTAGTTTTTGGGATGTCGTTAGCCAAATGTATGCCTATAGAGGCAAAAAAAAAAAAAAATTTTACACAATTTAGGTGGATCATTTACAATGCTCGAATCGTCAATTATTAGTTTCGAGGGTACATAGTTATTTTTGATTATATTATTGATTAAAATATTTATTAATTCCACATAGATTTAGAGTTTTGCCATTCATTAAATTGTTTAAAATAATATTTTTCTTCAGTATTTTGAAATAACAATCCTATTTTATTTCGTTCTGAGGCAAAATCTTGGTTGAGTTTTTTATTGTCTGAGTCTTTCTTTAGCAAGTGCCATAGCATATTTCTTTTATTTATTCCATCTATTATTGATTTACATATCCAGTCATCTCTAGGTAAGTTAGATATTTTTATTTTATAGATTATACTACATTTGATTGCACTTTTAATACTTCAATTTGACAATATGGAACGTCTTCATTTAAAAATTGTGTATTATTAAAAATATTGTGTAGTTTTACATAGTCAATAGCCTCATATTGTATTTTTTGTTTTGGCAATACTTTATGTTGCATTAATTCTAGAAAAAGCTGCTTATGGTCAGACAAAGACGGCTCAATGTCAGTACTGTGATATTGTATTGTTTGTTGTATATCCGTTTTCTTTTATAAACGAAGCGCCTTAAAACACCTAGCCACTATTCTCTTTTTAATTTAGATTTTTGACTCTAAATGTTGATCAGAGTAGATAAGGAGTAATGCCAAGGTACGAATAACGTGTCCTACTTTGTACCGGCGTTAGTATTGAATATTCTAACACGGAAAAGTAGTTATTGTGACATAACTCTTATAGTTACACATATGGTACAGCATACTATTTTTTTGATGACATTGATGTCCTCTATAAAACTGTAGTACTATTCACTTTGTTCTATTGTCAATAGATTTCGCAGCGTACGCGATACAAGGATTTTTTGGTATTTTTCCACACAATTGGTTACATTATCGGAGTTTTCGTACAGGTCTCTATCATTTTGAAAATATAGGATATTATTTTAGTATTGAAAGAATGTTCCAGAATCGGTCCAGTAGTTTTGGAGCCTATTCAATTCAAACAAGCAAACAAATCATTCCTCATATGTATAATGAACTTCATTTCTCATAGGAACCGTTGTTCACTTACAACAAGATTAACTTAAACATATCTAGTTACACTGAATCTTGTGGCGTGGTTAGCTTTTTAAACCAGATTATTTACGTATTGCTTAAGGTTTGCTTCGGTAAGAAATTGCCATTAGGTAGTTTTGTCTTTGATAACTAATTTAATTTTAAATATGTACGTACGTAGGCACTGTATTTTATCATTATTAATGTTTACTGATTTATTTACCAAGTAATATAATTTAGTATCATAGTCCTACTTTAGCAATTTCGTTTGACCACGTGAATATTTTATAACATTTCGGTATATAGATAGATAATAAGCTACTCGAAGTACTAATCCTGCGCAGACAAGCTAGTATAGTATATATAGGGCCTGTTCGCGCTTTATTTTACAGTGTGAAAATAAAGACTGAATTTATTTTCTATGTGCTCATATAAATGACACATGAACACACTGGTAATATAGTCTCTGATCATCCATATTATTGTTGGCGTAATATTTGTCTATTCTCGCGATGTTTTCGCACGCACCTACAACACTATTGCGGATCTATGTAGCAAGATTTAACTTCAGAATTTTGGACAAGTATATGGTAATTTTTTGTAAACACATTATTTAGAGTTAAAACCTCAACAATACGATCATACAATACTGTCATACGTGCACGCACACCACTGTACGTTTTTTTAAGACATTTGCCCAATTTGGTATTTTTCTATAATTAGTATTGAAGTATTTCATATTTGAATGCCATATTTTTGTGACATAAATTGTATTTGTTTAAGCTTAATTTTAATTAAGCACATATTTACTTTCCATTCCCTTGGAATATTCTTGATAAATTTTGATAATTATTTCAGTTATATACCATACAATCGTTTGTTTGTGCAAATATTGCAAATATTTTCTAACTAAAATCTCTAATTTTTTACTAATATATTTGAAATAGTTAAATTAGTTGAGAAACAGTAAATGTTGACAAATCATTATGAAATATATAAGTTGTTTTTTTTTTTTTTTTTTTTAATTTTAAAGTTTTGGTAATTAATAAGTGAAAATGTTTACGAATTTACTATACATTTTAGCAAAACGATGCAATTGTTTGTTTTTAAATATGAATAATGTAATAATGATATATATATATATATATATGTATATTTAATTTAAAATATATATTTAATTCCAACAATGATATTATGATTTAACTTTAAACTTTTATTAATTAGTTTCCAAAATTATGTTTATCGGTCAATTTCCAAACGATGTTGTTTCATTTGGAATTTTGATACAATATCCCAATTTATTTTATTTATTATTTCACATCTAACACTTTATTTATTGCTTTCCAAAATGATGTATGTCTATTGGTTATTTTCCAAATTGTTACATCATTTGTAATTTTGTTTCTTTTTTATGACTGTACTTTAACGTCATTTTATTATATTTTTTTTCGTTTATCAGCAGTTTAGAGATAATCTTCTAGCATTTTTGCAAGAAGATTATAATCTCTGTTTTGATTATTAACTTTTTTCCAAATATTTGTTGTTTTTGTTATTTTTACCAAGTTTTCATTTCAATGGTAATTTAGATTTATCAATTTTATTTCTAAGTATTTATTTACTTTTTCCAAATTTTTGGTTTATCGGTTATTGGTATAATTATAATGAATCGAATTAAAATGAAATAATTAATAAACACTCTAGTTAAATGTTCATCATTTAACTTTTAATGTTTGTACCACGGTGCATTTTTTTTTGTTAATTAGGTAAATTTTCAAATTAGACTTTTTTTTAAACTTTTGTCCAATTTTTTTTTCTGTTATTTTCCAAGTTTTCATTTCATTGGTAATTTTGATTTATCAATTTCTATTTTTCTTTCTATATTGGCAATTTCGATATAAAATATTCTTTACTTTATATATATATATTTTTTTTCCTTTTTTTTATCAACTCACGTGGTTTTCACTCAATTGTAATATATAGTTACATTATATGGTTGTTTTTGTATTTTTTTTGTTTTTTCCCCTATTTTCTTGTTTATCGGTTATCTTAAATTTTTTGGTTATTTTGTTGGTATAAAATAAATTAATTGAATATAATAATCAATAAAAACCTAAGGTAGTTTGTTTTCCATTTTTTTTATTTGCGCTGGCATTTTTGCGATGGCATTCTAATTTGACATTTAATTTTTGTATTCTTTTTTGGGTGTCCTAAATTATTTTAATATATTTCTTGTGTGTAGTTACCTACTGTAATGTCTTGTTATATTTCGGTAATACTTTTATGAAATAATTTATATTTTTTTTGTACCTTTACCCAAATTGCTCATTGTAATTTAGTATTGTTCTATATTTGTGTGTTGTGCATTATGTGCATTGTACAAGCAAAGCGCAAGTTGTGCAAGGTATTAATCTCGTAGTAGTGATAATCGTCTGCGCATGATTAGTAGGTACTTCGACCCCCAATGCCATATCTATACCAAAATGTCATAAAATATTTATATGATTAAATTTAAGTGCCTAAGTAAATCATTCAGTAACCACCAATAATAAAATACAGTACCTACACATACATACAAATATAAAATTAATCACTATGGGAGAAAAAAACTGTCATTACGTTTCAACACCCCCGACGGTCGTTTTTAGCGTGCTTTTTACTTTTGACTAGGCTAAACTTTGACAGAACTGTGTAACCCAAGAATATTACGCATTTTCACCCGCGTGGCCTCATTTATCTGCATACCATTGCAATTTCATCAAAATTATCCCATCCGTATGAGCGTGAAAGAGTAACAAACATCCTCACATCCATACATACATCCATAGTCACAAACTTTTATATATATGGTGGGAAGGATGATATAATAATTAAAGCGGACAAAAAATAAAACACCTGCCCATTATCACGCAACAAGGACAAATGCATATTATTATAAGCGGATTGAATTGTTCCCATTTCACTTTATAATAAAATATTATTTTATTTCACCATGTAAGCAATATTATTACGTGAGCGATTGTATATACTTATGTATTTTTTTGTAATAATATAAGTCCCATGTGCGTGTTTACCATACACATCAACGAGATCTACCTACATTTATTATATAGGTAGGCAGTCAGACTATATAATTATTATCAGCTTATCAGCTGACCCCCAATAGTGCACGAGTCTAGACCTATTACGTTAAAAGTTATGTTCTTTGCTAGTAATTCAATAGTCGGCACCACGATGTTACCATCAAGAGCACAAATAATTAAAATTCACCACGCTATATTGTGACAATCACTATTCTATGATATTGTCCAATCCTATAAATATATTACTCTACAAAATTTCTCCCTATATATTATACAGGTGTGACGTTATATAGGTGTGATTATTCCTCAGAGTGGTTTAATATGTGGTGTACAGTTGGAAATGTGTTGAACTAACCATAATATAATTTAAACATTTACTTATTCAGGGTCCATAAATAATTATATCTACGGTTAATATCACGCCTAATAAGTATGTCTATTTTTAAATATAAAAATACATTTGAGTAACAGCGGCCACAAAATAATATACCTACAGCAGTAGTTTGTCTACGTGGTGCGCAAACAAACAGACAGATTTAAAATAATTGAAACTTAATCTATAGTTTACTTTTAAAATTAGAAACAAATAGTGGTGCCAGACATTTATTTATATAGTAATAACTAATAGTGATGTATGTTTATAATTTTTGGTTCACACACATATATATATATCGTTCCGTTTTTTTTTTTATTGTTTGGCTATCTTCATTGTTTGTTTTTTTCGCCGCATGTGTATTAAAAAAAAACAATGACCCACATTATGTATTGTGTATCCACTACAGCTGTGACCGTCATTAGATTGAAAAAATAATTATCCCAGTTTTTTTCATTTTTATCCAAACTTATACAGGTAGGTGTGCCTGCGCAACTGCCGCGCACTCGATACTCTCTGTGAACGATACGGCTTTCAGCGCTTGTGCGTCCAATAACGTATTTAGTTTATTGCCTACTTTTGATCATATTATAATGGCGTAATGTTTTTCACACACACATAGTATGACATATTTAACTTCTACAATTAGGTATAATTTGACTGTAAACTTTCGTAAGTGTTACACATTTTAATGTTATTTTGAAGATACTCTACTAAGTACACCTACCTGTAGTAAGTTAAACCGTCAAATTAATTAAATCAAATTAATCAATTATCCAAGTATATGGCGGCGGCGGAAAAAAAACCATCTATTCTTCTATTAAAAAGGTAACGATGTAAATATTTCAAATACACGGAACGTGTGTTATATTCGTTATGACGTTCATATGTTCAATATTATGTATTCCTGTAATGCTGATAGAAAATAAGATAAATAATTCTATAGTACATTGCTGCAGCCAGTCTCAACATTTTCATCCGACGCCATCTAGCGTAGAGTAGTGGTACTGCATGGGCATGTAGTTTTTTACCCATCGCAGTTTACTCATACAGGCGCCATCTATAATCATTACGCCGACAACTCTCGGTCGGTACACGTGTTTTTACCCATCGCAGTTTATTTATACAAGCGCCATCTATTATAATTACGACGACAACTCTCGGCCGGTAGACGTGTTTGTTTGTATTAATTAATACTACAGACGAGCGGGAAACAACATTTATTATGATGATGATGATTATATTTCAAAGCCTACCTTATTAAGAAAACTTTGTTCGACAGCTCCACTGCACTCTAATGCGGCCCAGTTCCAGGGATGCACTGTACGCGTAGCGGGTGACGTCTCGTCTCGCAGATACAACGCAATATGAGGGACAATCTGAAATGCAGAAAGTGAACAATAATAGAATAGAATAGAATATAGATTTATTCCAGATCATCACACAATATAACAATAAATTACATGTCAAAGATAACAAAGTTACTAACTAAACCTTAAAGCAAAACACTTTTTGTAATGTTGTGTGATGTCGGGAATGAGACCCGCCTCAGCATAATTATGCTAGGGTTGAAAACCTTAGCGCTGGTTTTCAATCGGAACTCATGACCGACTTCACGAACGCCAGTGTAACAATGAGTAGAAAATACAACAAATTATAAAGAGGCATACAGAGTGTGTACAAAACCAAAGGTATAAAAAACATTACAAATAACATATCAGGAGCAATAACCAACAATATAGTTATATATTTATTAAAACGATTGTACAATGCTGAATATTATCAGTGCCCAGTGAGTTGTGCCAATTATCATAACCATCAAAATGCGCATGCCAAACTTAACTAATAAATGTGGTAAATGTATGTAAACTCCTAACGCCAATGTTCCATTAGATAAAATATATAATATAAATAGTAAATAAAGAAGTATTAAATTGCATTCAACGAGAAATTCACATTATAAAAAAGGTAAGTGTAGATATATCAAAATATGTATCACAAAATATAATCTATAGTACCTACTTGATATGTAATTCAGAGCATAAATGAATGTATACTACATAATATTGTACTTTAATTATGCCTTCGGGAATTTTTTTTACTTATATATATTTTTTGTAAATATATCAAGTAATTTTTTAGATGCTTACTAAATGTTTGTAACGTTTTCTGTGCTCTTATTATTGGTGATTTGTTATGTTTTCATGTGGTTATAATTCAACTGTAACTACATATTTATCACACTATAATATTATAGGCACACACATACATACATACATACATACATACATACATACATACATACATACATACATACATACATAACATACATTACAAAGTGAGGATGGGGATGGATGTTTGTTGCTACTCAATCGAGCACAAAAACAGCTCAAAGGATTCGGATTAAATTTAAAGGGGAGACAGTATGCACTGTCCGATCGGGTTGGGTTCAAACATTTTCGTTGCAAATCAAGTTAATGATGCTGTAATTTTGTCAAAAAATATCTTAATGTAGGTAAGTATAGGTACATAAGTAATCAGTAGGTAGGTAGGTACAAATCATCGTTTAATCACAATACTTTTAAACTGGCCAGAATATAGATTCAGTATAATATGTACTATAATTGTTATATCATTATTAACGATGTGTCACAGTCGCAATCTAAACTAATATTATAAAGAGGAAAGATTTGTATGTAACTAATAATAACTTTAAAACTACTACTGGACCGATGAAAAATATTCTTTTGCCGTTAGAAAGCTACATATTATATATATCGGCGCAACTACAACAGTTCGTCGAGAATAATTAAGTTTAATCATTTGATTGCCCTAAAAATAGTTTATAAATCATCAGTTGATTATTTTTGAGTTGATTACGATGTAAAATTAATGTTATGATTGTAATTTCAATACTTTACCAACAAACTTGTAAACTCGTGCACGTGCGCCGAGTCCTATAAGTACGGCCGCACTGTAGGCGCTCGTCTCAGTCGCTCTCGAGTCGCCGTACAGTACGGACCTCTTTGTGACGTTGTTACGCTGCTCGTTGAATATACGAAGCTTATAAAAGTACTTGTGAAGTTTTACTTCGAGGACCCAAAAATGAGTGATCATCATGAAAACAACAATTGTGACGTCAGCAATGCTGACGTCACACTTTTTATAAACACTCCGGAGGTGCTTTCTCCGTCATATATATATATATATATATATATATATATATATATATATATATATATATATAGTAGAGTAACATTAGCTACCTTTATAAAATGCCATGTAACCCAAGGTGTGAAATAAATATTAAAAAAAAAAACTTGAAAACTATATTATGCCTGATGAGTAGCATATACTACATTTGATTCATCATAATCATCATCATCATCGTCGTCATCCATCGTCGCGCGGGTGAAACCGCGGAGCGCAAACGATTCCAAACATAGCAACGAATTTAAACATTTTTTTTTCCTTTACTCGGTTGACCATACATTATATTCTTTGAAAGATTATCTGCAATTACACAATGACAAATTCATTTATTTTGACCGTCAATGTCGGGTTGAATGCAATTATAATATTATGTACCTACCTGATGTGCCTCCTTAAAAAATAAATGAGAACAACATGATATTTTTTTAAACTGTGATATTGTAATTATTGACAAACTAACCATATATTATTGATATTGTTTAATTTAATTTAATTTAATGACCATTTACCAATTCAATACATTCTTCACTACAATATTTATTTGCTAATCTATATAATTATATTATTTACTCCTAGGCCAGTTTACTTAACGCTTAAAGCAGATCGCAGCATGTAGGTAGGTACAATAATATTTTTCAAGATCCCGTTTTACCTGTGTATCATCACAAATAAATAATAAATAAACAAAAAAAAAAGGTTTAGCGGATTTGAACGGGCGAAATAGGGTTTCATTTTTATATATAGGCAGGTATAGATGTACATTTGCAATGAAATTTGGTCAAACTCTTCGTTGTATAGAACCTATTTTTTTATGGCGGCGTACATAACTGACAATACCTAATGTGAATTTGTAATTGGTAGTTGTTGGTAAACTTGAAAGAAAACCCAATGCCGACTCCTACACTAAACCTGCACCTATACCTATGTACAAACAAAAAGGAGAACATGTTTATTTAAGAGTAGAAATTAAGTAAAAAAAAAACATGTGCAATAAATGTAGGTACTATACGAGACCACCTCTGAAGTATGTAGGTACCGGCGTGGTGATGATGAGGATTAATAAAAATATAGGATATGTTACACAGACATAATGTAGCTTTATACTCGTGACAGAATTGTTAAGTACGCGACATTATTACTTATGGACTTATTTGGTCGGTAGGCACTTATGTTTTCCATAGCATGGGTTACATTATCGAAGTTTTCATACGGATCCGTAACTTTATTGAAAATATTACCCATATACCTAGCCTATGTTCATCAGGTAAAATGTTGGATTCTAATCGTGAAAGAATTTTTCTAATCGGTCCAGTAGTTTCGGAGTTTATTAAATTTGAACAAACAAACAAATCTTTATTATATTATAATATTGTATAGTAATATTGGGGTAGACAATTAAAAATCGATGTGCTTACCTAAATATGGCGGGAGTTAACGCGCGATAAAAATAATATAATATTGATTAGCGCTTCTTGATAAAAAAAGAAGAAAAAAACAACCAACAAATACAAAAGGTATGTACACAGATCATAGATAGGTAGGTACCTATTTACAGTCTTACTCAATATAGACCCCAGTTTGAACCATTCAAAAATACAACCAATAAATTTGCATACAAAACTTCAATAAACCATTTACATTTAGGTTAGGTTTTTTTTTTTAAATTACACGGAACGAGTTAAAATTCGTAAATAGGCGGAATTCTGTGACACAGATGATGTTTTGGTTTGTTGTTCCCTACAGTGCAACTTTTGATGTAGGTAGTTATCTAATATACCTACACATACCCACCTACCTATTATATACTATGCCTATAATAGAAGTAGGTAAGAAGAATATATTCCATTTATTAGTTTAAGTTTGTACATAATACAAGTGCAATTTGAAAAATTTAATACCGACTTCTATTCTATTACTTTGGTAAAAATCGGTTATTAGAGTGTTACTCAAAAACTACTTGAACGAATTTGTATTGAAATTTAAATGTGACTACACACAAAAAAATAATATAGAGAATCGGTTCACACCCTATCGGAAGTTAGGTTAAAAAAAAAAAAAAAAAATTGCCGAATAGAGTATCTCCTCCTCTATTTTTTGGAAGTCGCTAGAAAATGAAAACACATTTATTCAATATACTTACACACACAGACACAACACAACATCACGTTATTTATTTGACGAACAAACAGCCAAATTATATATATCTAACTATGTAGAGGAGACCAACAACACCTGGCCTTTCTGTTCATCACTTCTAAAAACACAGTTATTTTGTACATAAACAAATTTAGAATACCTACATACCAAATTAGAACAATACACTTTATACTTAATTAAAATTATAATATATACTTACGAGTAATGTAGGTATAGGTGTTTAGGATATCTATGGTGTAGAAATCGGTTATAAAAAACTGTTAAAAAGTATTTATACATCATAATGTAATAGGGAATATGTTTACATGTTGCTAATTTAGCTACAATAAATATCCAATACCTTTACTACTTATATATCTACCTACTGATGAACACCTAGTTATAATATTTGCACAGAGTAAACAGACGCAACATTCATAATGCAGTCGAGTTAAAATAAATACCTATATATAATATACTGAAACGTGTAAAATAATAAATAAAAAATTGGTCCTTACTATAGAAATGCATTCCTTAATAAAAAAAAAAATAGGTAATAAATTGTTATATACCTACACATTTTAACTACCTAGAGAGTGTATACCCATGTCACACTACAGCAGTGGTCTATTCCGGTGTTATTCTTAACATGTAACACAAAAATTTTAAAAGTTCAAAGTGTTTGAAACTCGTCAACTGTAGGTATATATACGCCAAGTATAATAATTGTCTATTCTCGCGATCCTTCACAGAAAACAAATAAAGAGTAGTTATATATACGAGTATGTATATAGAAACGTCCTCGGACGAATCACCTGGCGTAGGGCTGAGTCTCAACAGATCGCAGCACGACGCTGCTCTACCGAGCACAACACCCCGCCAGGAACGTAAGTCGTCTACAGACTATTCCGAGCCCCGACATCGAACTGAGCTACGTTCGGACACGAGGAGCCGTGATGCACGAGTTGACACGCACACCGCACCGATCTCCAACGTCCAAATGGGCAAGGGCGTCGCACCTCACGGAGTGAAGCGCGACTAGTAAAGTCACATTGTTTAGAGCCTCCCGACTCTCGGGGCTCCACAGTGAGCATATCCTTGCCGGATTCGGCTAGGCTGGCTTCGGCCTTAGAGGCGTTCAGGCATAATCCCGCGGATGGTAGCTTCGCACCACCGGCCGCTCGGCCGAGTGCATGAACCAAATGTCCGAAACTGCGGTTCCTCTCGTACTGAGCAGTATTACTATCGCAACGACGAGCCATCAGTAGGGTAAAACTAACCTGTCTCACGACGGTCTAAACCCAGCTCACGTTCCCTTTTGATGGGTGAACAATCCAACGCTTGGCGAATTTTGCTTCGCAATGATAGGAAGAGCCGACATCGAAGGATCAAAAAGCAACGTCGCTATGAACGCTTGGCTGCCACAAGCCAGTTATCCCTGTGGTAACTTTTCTGGCACCTCTTGCTAAAAACTCTTTAGTACTAAAGGATCGATAGGCCGTGCTTTCGCAGTCCCTATGCGTACTGAACATCTGGATCAAGCCAGCTTTTGCCCTTTTGCTCCACGCGAGGTTTCTGTCCTCGCTGAGCTGGCCTTAGGACACCTGCGTTATTCTTTGACAGATGTACCGCCCCAGTCAAACTCCCCGCCTGGCAGTGTCCTCGAACCGGATCACGCGGGAGTTGTACGGCGACGAGCGTTGCCGCCACGTCGCCACTCTGCACGCTTGGAACGAAACACCGTGCGCGTGCCGATAAAATCGACCGCACACCGCTTCCGCCCAACCGAGTAAGTAATGAAACAATGAAAGTAGTGGTTTTTCAGCGACGACCGCGAACGATCTCCCACTTATGCTACACCTCTCATGTCTCCTTACAATGCCAGACTAGAGTCAAGCTCAACAGGGTCTTCTTTCCCCGCTGATTTTCCCAAGCCCGTTCCCTTGGCTGTGGTTTCGCTAGATAGTAGATAGGGACAGATACCCACCTCCTCCTCATGGTCCTGCCAACCTTGCGGTTATAAGGACCGAATCAGCGGACATTTCTGACTAAGGTCAGATTGTCCTACAAATATTTTTGTCCCTCTACTTCCCTTTACACTCTCCCCCTTCTGGGGCTGTCGGACGTCACACTACGACCTTCGCCGCCGGGCAGATCCTCCGAGTCGCGCGCAGAGCGCACGGCGTGCCAATCGTGCGCGAATTCGCGCAGGCGCCTGTAGCTCGCCGCATCGCGTACCAAATCCGCGTAGTATATTGGGCCCTCCTCATGGCGGGAGACCCCATCAAGCATCCTTTCACGCATCTCTTCATACAACGGACAGTCCCACAGAACGTGGTGCCTGTCCTCCTCAGCCATTCCACACTCGCACATACTTCCCTCTCGCAGACACATATCAGCCAGCCGCTTGTTAAAGCAACCGTGCCCCGTCAAAAGCTGTGAAGCCTGGTAGTCAGGTTCCACCCAGACTGCCCTAAGCCTTTCCCTGATATCAGGGAAAAAGGCATGCAACTCCCTGCCCTTACCCTCAGCCGTCCACCTGTCCTGCCAAAGTGCAACCACCTCTTCGTCAATCTTCCTCCTCAGCCTCGTCACCTCCTCCCGGGGCAGCCCTTCACACTCAGCCCAGCGTCGGCCAGCACGGGTCACCTCGAGGTCCGCCGGTAAAACTCCTGCTAACACCGGCAGTGCCGCCGTGCTACACGAGCGGTACGCCTTAGTTAGCAGAATGAGCGACGGCCTCTGAGTCCTCTGCAGAACGCTGCGGACCACGTGTAGAGCGGCGCGTGCATGCCATACGGCTGCCGCGTAGGTCAGGGTTGCAACAAAGGTGCCTTTGTACAAAGTACGCAGCGCCCTATATCGCAACCCCCATGATGAGGCCGAAACTCGTGACATCCTGCCGAAACACTTGCTTGCCCTTTCGCCTATGGTTACCGCATGCAGACCGAATGACTGGGCGTCGTCAATGACAACGCCCAGTACAGTCGCCTGCTCCCTACATTTGACGGCGTGACCATCAAACTTAATCACCGGGGGGCGCTGCAGCTTTCCTTTCAACATCATCGTAACAGACTTGGCCGGAGAGAATGATAACCGGTTCCGGCTACCCCAATCCGCCACCAGCCCTAGCACGGAAGCGGCCCGTCTCTCAATCGCCGCCCGTGAGTCCCCCCGGATGATTATGGTCACGTCATCGGCATAGGCAACCATCTCTATCCCCTCCCCCTCATTCCCCCGCGGAAGTGCAAGCAAGTCGTCCAGCAAGATGTTCCAGAGTGTCGGCCCTAGGACTGACCCCTGCGGACAGCCCATCGTCGACACCTTCCACTCCGCGTGGTTCCCCGCGATCAAGGCCACCCGGCGTTCGCGAAAATAGTCCGCCAACATCCGATAGATATTAGGCGGACAATTCCGCTTAGCCTTGACCATGATCATGGGCCACCACGCGTTGTCGAAGGCGCCACTGATGTCCAAGAATATGGCTTGCACGTATCGCTCTCTCACGTCTCTCGCAGCGCCGAGCAGAGTCCTCAGTGCCGTCACTGTGGAGCGGCCACGAGAAAACCCGTGCTGGCGGTCGCTGAGGCTTCGCGTGATGTTGGGCGCGCAATGCAGGATAACCCGCTCCAGGACCTTCCCCAAAACAGGAAGGAGAGTGATAGGCCGATAAGCTTTCGGATCGGTCAATGGTTTTCCGTTGCTTTTTGGCAGGACAGCTATACGGCCAATTTTCCAAATCGGAGGGAAAATTCCCTCGGACACACATTTGCTATACACTGACACAAATTCAGCTTTGGCCAGTGGCCATATTCTTTTTATAATACGGGCCGTAATACCGTCCACCCCCGGCGCAGTGTTCCGCAGTGACGCGATAATTGCACCGAGGGCGTCCGTTGACACGGGTTCAGCATCCTGTCCGGACGGCGGTAGCGTGGCCATGACTCGCACTTGATGATGATAAGGTGTGTCCCGGGACACGTCGTCATCCGGGCACAGCGCGTGCAAAAGTGTGCGCATGGCCCCGCTAACGTCGTCAGAGTTCTTACCCGCAAATTCAACACCGTTTATAATATTCGACGGCGCACGGTTTCTTCCGGAGGCTGCTCTATACGCCAGACCCCAGGGGTCAGCGTTTCCGGCCTCGGCTAATTTTTTGTTATGGTCTAGTTCGGCCCTTTCCATCTCCCTTCTATACTGGAGTCTCACTACGTGAAACTCCCCTTTCGCTCTCTCCTCTTTCTCACCTCCTACACTCCGCACCTTTTGCCATTCACGCCTAGCCTTACATTGCCGGACACGCAGCCTATCAAGTGCCGGCGTCCACCATTCATAGCCCTTGTCCGTCTTTGCATTCTTTACTATTCCCAAACATTCATTCGCCGTTCTCTCAATCACTTTCGTAAACCGTTCACACACGACGGCCGCAGGCTGTTGCACATTCAAGCGTCCCATTCGCTCGTGTATCACCGCCTCGAAGAGAGCCCAATCTACCCCACGATCCCGGTACCGCACCTGTACGCACGGCCCGTATGGCTGCCGCGCTCCCGTTGCGTCTAACTCGGACCTACCTCGTGTGCGCCCGTGAACGCCGAACGTGATCAGCCGATGGTCGCTGGAGGACGCCTCCGTCACGCGCCAGTCGGAGACGCGAACGCCTCTCGTAGCTAGCGTGACGTCGACGTTCGACTCGCCGTTCGGCGTGCTGAAAGTAGCCAAGTGGCCCTCAGCGTTGTGCACGATGAGGCGACGCGCGTAGATGAAGTCCTCCATCTTTGCGCGCCGCTCCGTAACCAAGGGTCCCCGACCCACGTAGTGGCGTGGCAGAGAGTGCCACAGCGGCGAGTGCGCGTTTACATCCGCGCCTACCAGGACCCGCTCACCTCTCAGTCGGTCTAGGACAAGTCCCAGCCGGTGGAGGTGCGGGTCAATGGGTTCGGAGTACTGGAAGTACGCGCTAACGCAGTACAAATCCAGACTCCGAACGTGTGCGACCACAATATGTGTGCTACTTAGGTGGTGCAGAACCGCGCACGGAAGCTCCAGGTTGCGGAAATAAATACCCGCTTTGGGGCTATTCCCGCATTGGGCGATGAACTCGGCCTGAGGATATTGTTCTTGTACAAGAATAATATCCAGGCCGAGCTCGCCCGCGATGGAACGGAGCTCCCGCGTTGCGGTCTCTGCACCACCCAAGTTAACCTGCCCAATATGGATCGTGTACTCACAATCCATATTGGGTTGTCGAAATTTGCCGCTCCTCAGCGTACTGGCGCGCCGGGCAATCCCGCGACGCCGTAGGGTGCGCGCTGTCGCGTCGGAAGCGCTTGCACGTAGCGCAGCACGTGGCCGTTGCCTTACAGGCGTCGGAGCGGTGCCCTACCTCTCCGCAGCGCCCGCACGTCTCCTCCTTGGAGCGGCAGAACTTTTCCGGGTGCCCGTACTGCTGGCACTTGCTGCAGCACGTCACCCGGATGTAGTCTGTCACTTCGGCGGCCACCCAACCCACAAATACCGTACCCTTACTGATGAGGACGTCCCGCAGTCCAGGCGTGACACTGAACACCACCGTGGTGGTGCTCTGATGCCTCCGTCCCTTCTTTAGTTAGGGAAGAAGCAATAAAGCTCCCTGCCTTTCCCCTCTGCCGTCCACCTGTCCTGCCAAAGAGCAACAACCTCCAAATCTATCCTTCTCCTCAGCCTCGTCACCTCCTCCCGGGGCAGCCCTTCACACTCAGCCCAGCGTCGGCCAGCACGGGTCACCTCGAGGTCCGCCGGAAGAACTCCTGCTAACACCGGCAGTGCCGCCGTGCTACACGAGCGGTACGCCTTAGTCAGCAGAATGAGCGACGGCCTCTGAGTCCTCTGCAGAACGCTGCGAACCACGTGGAGAGCGGCGCGTGCATGCCACACGGCTGCCGCGTAGGTCAGGGTTGCGACGAAGGTGCCTTTGTACAAAATACGCAGCGCCCTATATCGCAACCCCCATGATGAGGCCGAAATTCTGGACATCTTGCCGAAACACTTGCTTGCCCTCTCGCCTATCGTTGCCGCATGCAGACCGAATGACTGGGCGTCGTCAATGACTACGCCCAGTACAGTCGCCTGCTCCCTACATTTGACGGCGTGACCGTCAAACTTAATCACCGGGGGGCGCTGCAGCTTCCCTTTCAATGTTATCGTAGTGGACTTGGCCGGAGAGAAGGATAACCGGTTACGGCACCCCCAATCCGCCACCAGCCCTAGCACGGAAGCAGCCCGTCTCTCAATCGCTGCCCGTGAATCCCCCCGGATGATTATAGCCACGTCGTCGGCATAGGCAACCATCTCCACACCCTCATTCCCCCGCGGAAGCGCAAGCAAGTCGTCCAGCAAGACATTCCAGAGAGTCGGCCCTAGGACTGACCCCTGCGGACAGCCCATCGTCGACACCTTCCACTCCGCGTGGTTCCCCGCGATCAAGGCCACCCGGCGTTCGCGAAAATAGTCCGCCAGCATCCGATAGATGTTAGGCGGACAATTCCGCTTAGCCTTGACCATGATCATGGGCCACCACGCGTTGTCGAAGGCGCCGCTGATGTCCAAGAATATGGCCTGCACGTACCGCTCTCTCACGTCCCTCGCAGCGCCAAGCAGAGTCCTCAGTGCCGTCACTGTGGAGCGGCCCCGAGAAAACCCGTGCTGGCGGTCGCTTAGGCTTCGTGTAATGTTAGGCGCACAATGGAGCATAACCCGCTCTAGTATCTTCCCCAAAACGGGGAGCAGAGTGATCGGCCGGTATGCCTTCGGGTCTGTTAAAGGCTTCCCGTTACTTTTAGGCAGGACAGCTAGGCGGCCAACCTTCCAAACAGAAGGAAAAACCCCTTCAGTTACGCACTTATTGAATACCGCCGTAAATTCCTCTTTTGCCAACGGCCAAGCCTTCTTGATCATGCGTGCAGATATACCGTCCACTCCCGGTGCAGTGTTTCGCAGTGACGCGATAATTGCACCGAGAGCGTCCGCGGAGACCGGTTCAGCGTCCTGGCCCGACGGCGGTAGCGTGGCCATGACTCGCACTTTTTGGTGATGTGGTGTGTCCCGTGACACGTCGTCATCTGGGCACAGCGCGTGCAAGAGTGTGCGCATGGCCCCACTAACGTCGTCAGAGTTCCTACCCACATACTCTATACCGTTAATGATGTTTGACAGCGCACGGTTTCTTCCGGAGGCTGCTCTGTAAGCCAAACCCCAGGGGTCGGCGTTTCCGGCCTCGGCTAATTTTTTATTGTGCTCGAGTTCGGCCCTCTCCATTTCCCTTCTATACTGGAGTCTCACAGCGTGAAACTCCCCTTTCGCTCTCTCCTCTTTCTCACCTCCCGCACTTCGCACCTTTTGCCATTCACGCCTCGCCTTACATTGCCGGACACGCAGCCTATCCAGTGCCGGCGTCCACCATTCATAGCCCTTGTCCGTCTTAGCATTCTTTACAATCCCTAGACATTCATTCGCCGTTCTCTCAATCACCTTCGTTAATCGCTCACACACGACGGCCGCAGGCTGTTGTACATTCAAACGTCCCATTCTCTCATGTATCACCGCCTCGAAGAGAGCCCAATCCACCCCGCGATCCCGGTACCGCACCTGTACGCACGGCCCGTATGGCTGCCGTGCTCCCGTTGCATCTGACTCGGACCTACCTCGTGTGCGCCCGTGAACGCCGAACGTGATCAGCCGATGGTCGCTGGAGGACGCCTCCGTCACGCGCCAGTCGGAGACGCGAACGCCTCTCGTAGCTAACGTGACGTCGACGTTCGACTCGCCGTTCGGCGTGCTGAAAGTAGCCAAGTGGCCCTCAGCATTGTGCACGATGAGGCGACGCGCGTAGATGAAGTCCTCCATCTTTGCGCGCCGCTCCGTTACCAAGGGGCGTTTACGTCCGCGCCTACCAATACCCGTTCACCTCTCAGTCGGTCTAGGACAAGTCCCAGCCGGTGGAGGTGCGGGTCGATGGGTTCGGAGTACTGGAAGTACGCGCTAACGCAGTACAAGTCCAGACTCCGAACATGGGCAACCAAGATATGTGTACTGCTCAGGTGGTGCAGTACCGCGCACGGAAGCTCCATGTTGCGGAAATAAATACCCGCCTTGGGGCTATTTCCGCATTGGGCGATAAACTCGGCCTGGGAATATTGTTCCTGAACAAGAACAATATCCAGGCCGAGCTCGCCCGCGATGGAGCGAAGCTCCCGTGTCGCGGCCACTGCACCACCTAAGTTTACCTGACCAATATTAATTGCAAACTCACGATCCATATTGAGTGGTAGAAATTAGGCGCTCCTCCGCATATTGGCGTGCCGGGCAGTCTCGCGACGCTGTGGGGTGCGCACTATCACGACGGAAGCGTTTGCACGTCGCACAGCATGTAGTTTGTGACTTACAGTCGTCTGAACGGTGGCCGACCTCGCCGCAGCGCCCGCACGTCTCCTCCTTGGAGCGGCAGAACTTTTCTGGGTGCCCGTACTGCTGGCACTTGCTGCAGCACGTCACCCGAATGTAATCTGTCACCTCAGCGGCCACCCATCCCACGAACACCGTGCCTTTTGAAACGAGGACGTCCCGCAGTCCAGGCGTGACACTGAACACCACCGTGGTGGTGCCCTGTTGCCTCCGACCTTTCTTGAAGGCGCCCTTCATTTCCGCCTTCACTCGTTCGAGCGGCCACACCTCCTCATCGAGGTTCTGCTGCTGCAGACACTCGATAACCTCATCAAAAGACGGGTCACCGTCCACGTTATTAAGCGCCACCAATGGCTGGCGACGCTTCGGCTCCGTTACCCGTAGACTCGCCGGAGCTGCCCTGCGCAGCTTGTCTGCGGCAGCAGCCGATGTGGTTTGCACCACGACCCCCGCATTTCCCACCTTTCGCACGTTTGCGATGCCAATTGACATAGATTTGGGGTCAATGGTTTTCTTAAGCTCACCCTTGGTATCCTCGGCGGTCTTGAGCAGCTCGTTCCCTTCAGAGGGGTAAAAGGCCAACACCGGGCCCTGATTGGCTCGGATTGGCCTCGACTCACCTCTGGGTGTGGTGCGCAGTACCGAGGCGAAGGACCGTACCCCTGACGGTGCCAAAGGCTCGGCCACCCCCGACACCACAGCACTCGCAGCGCTGGCCCTCAGCGTCGCGCACTCCAGCTCGCTCTCCGACAGTTTGAGGCCAAGGGCCCCAACGATAGCCAAGAGGTCTTGCCCGTGACCGCCAATGATGTTAACTTCGCCCTTGTTGAGCTTAGAGCCCGGTCCGGTGGCGACGGCCATAATGGCTCGCACCGACCGCTGGGCTCGCTCGAGCAATTCTAGTTTGGTGGCAGCACTTACCTGCAGCGGTCCCTGGTTACCCTTGGAGGGTCCCGGCGCCGGCGTCGGCGGCGCGGTCGCATCAGCGGCCGACGTCTCCGGGGCCGCCGTCGAGCTCTCCATGGGTGGCGCTACAGCCGCCGGTGCCTTAGCAGGGGGGGGGCTTCGGCCGGTCCGTGCGGACTCGCGTCGCAGTCGGCTGGTTATCAGCCGGCGACGACAGAGGCCGCTTCTTCTCCTTCTCTTCAGAAGGAGGAGGAGTCCGTGCGAGAGCGGTACGGGGCGAGAAGAACCCCGTCCCCCTCTCGGACATGACTCACGTTTACACAGTACAAGCAATAAATAAAAATGGTACAACACAAAATAAAATAAAAAGAAATAACAAAATAGGCACAACACCCTAAAAATATAAATTGTCTATTCCCGCGATGATTTTGGTTACAAAATCAGAGCCCGGGAACGCAATATAAAATAAAACTATCAACACAAAGAAAACGTCACTTTCGCACAAACGTCACTGTCGCATAAAACGTCACTATCGTAGTGTCACTGTCACAATGCACCGAAGAACGGCGATGTCTAATCGCACGCGGCGCGCACGTGGCGCGAAACGCGGCGTCGACAAAATGGCCGCCGCGCGTCCTTACGGAAAACAACGGCCGCCGGCAATCCTCTTTCCCTCACGCGCAAACAAGACGGCAACTGGGTCAGATGACACAGTGCCCTTGCCGAAACGAGAGGGGCCGATTTATGCACGGAACGGCAACGTCGCACGACACACACAGCACAGAAAAATACGAATTTAATAGCGCGGAGCGCTCGCGATACGTCCGCCTCTGACCGATGCCAGCGGCGTAGTAGTAGATAGGGACAGATACCCACCTCCTCCTCATGGTCCTGCCAACCTTGCGGTTATAAGGACCGAATCAGCGGACATTTCTGACTAAGGTCAGATTGTCCTACAAATATTTTTGTCCCTCTACTTCCCTTTACACTCTCCCCCTTCTGGGGCTGTCGGACGTCACACTACGACCTTCGCCGCCGGGCAGATCCTCCGAGTCGCGCGCAGAGCGCACGGCGTGCCAATTGTGCGCGAATTCGCGCAGGCGCCTGTAGCTCGCCGCATCGCGTACCAAATCCGCGTAGTATATTGGGCCCTCCTCATGGCGGGAGACCCCATCAAGCATCTTTTCACGCATCTCTTCATACAACGGACAGTCCCACAAAACGTGGTGCCTGTCCTCCTCTGCCATTCCGCACTCGCACATCCTATCATCTCTCAAACACATTTCGGCCAACCGCTTGTTGAAGCAACCGTGCCCCGTCAAAATTTGTGACACCTGGTAATCAGGCTCCACCCAATCCGCCTTTAACCGTTCCCTGATGTCAGGGAAGAAGCAATGAAGCTCCCTGCCTTTCCCCTCTGCCGTCCACCTGTCCTGCCAAAAAGCAACTACCTCTGCGTCAATTTTCCTCCTCAGCCTGGTCACCTCCTCCCGGGGCAGCCCTTCACATTCAGCCCAGCGTCGACCAGCACGGGTCACCTCGAGGTCCGCCGGAAAAACTCCTGCTAACACCGGCAGTGCCGCCGTGCTGCACGAGCGGTACGCCTTAGTCAGCAGAATGAGCGACGGCCTCTGAGTCCTCTGCAGAACGCTGCGGACCACGTGAAGAGCGGCGCGTGCATGCCATACGGCTGCCGCGTAGGTCAGGGTTGCGACGAAGGTGCCTTTGTACAGAATACGCAGCGCCCTATATCGCAACCCCCATGATGAGGCCGAAATTCTGGACATCTTGCCGAAACACTTGCTTGCCCTTTCGCCTATGGTTGCCGCATGCAGACCGAATGACTGGGCGTCGTCGATGACAACGCCCAGTACAGTCGCCTGCTCCCTACATTTGACGGCGTGACCATCAAACTTAATCACCGGGGGGCGCTGCAGCTTCCCTTTCAACATCATTGTCACGGACTTGGCCGGAGAGAGCGATAGCCGGTTTCGGCTACCCCAATCCGCCACCAGCCCTAGCACGGAAGCGGCCCGTCTCTCAATCGCCGCCCGTGAGTCCCCCCGGATGATTATGGTCACGTCATCGGCATAGGCAACCATCTCTACCCCTTCCCCCTCAGTCCCCCGCGGAAGTGCAAGCAAGTCGTCCAGCAAGACGTTCCAGAGAGCCGGCCTTAGGACTGACCCCTGTGGACAGCCCATCGTCGACACCTTCCACTCCGCGTGGTTCCCCGCGATCAGGGCCACCCGGCGTTCGCGGAAATAGTCCGCCAGCATCCGATAGATGTTAGGCGGACAATTCCGCTTAGCCTTGACCATGATCATGGGCCACCACGCGTTGTCGAAGGCGCCGCTGATGTCCAAGAATATGGCCTGCACGTACCGCTCTCTCACGTCCCTCGCAGCGCCAAGCAGAGTCCTCAGTGCCGTCACTGTGGAGCGGCCCCGAGAGAACCCGTGCTGGCGGTCGCTTAGGCTTCGTGTGATGTTGGGCGCGCAACGCAGGATGACCCGCTCCAAGATTTTACCCAAAACTGGAAGGAGGGTGATTGGCCGGTACGCTTTTGGGTCGGTCAGAGGTTTCCCGTTACTCTTTGGCAGGACGGCCAAACGACCAACCTTCCAGATAGGAGGGAAAATTCCCTCAGACAAACATTTAGCAAATACTGTTGTAAATTCCGCTTTGGCCGTTGGCCAAACCTTTTTCACTATGCGGGCCGTAATACCGTCCACCCCCGGCGCAGTGTTCCGCAGTGACGCGATTATTGCTCCGAGGGCGTCCGTAGATATGGGCTCAGCATTCCACCCGGACGGCGGTAGCGTGGCCATGACTCGCACTTGTTGGTGGTACAGTGTGTCCCGCGACACGTCATCATCCGGGCACAACGCGTGCAGAAGCGTGCGCATGGCCCCGCTAACGTCGTCCGAGTCCCTACCCGCAAATTCAACACCGTTTATTACATTTGACGGTGCACGGTTTCTTCCACTAGCTGCTCTATATGCCAAACCCCAAGGGTCGGCATTGCCGGCCTCGGCCAATTTCCGATTGTGCTCGAGTTCGGCCCTCTCCATCTCCTTTCTATACTGGAGTCTCACAACGTGAAACTCCCCTTTCGCTCTCTCCTCACACTCACCTCCCGCACTACGCACCTTTTGCCATTCACGCCTAGCCTTGCATTGCCGGACACGCAACCTATCGAGTGCCGGCGTCCACCATTCATAGCCCTTGTCCGTCTTTGCATTCTTTACTATTCCCAAACATTCGTTCGCCGTTCTCTCAATCACTTTCGTAAACCGCTCACACACGACGGCCGCAGGCTGTTGCACATTCAAGCGTCCCATTCGCTCGTGTATCACCGCCTCGAAGAGAGCCCAATCTACCCCACGATCCCGGTACCGCACCTGTACGCACGGCCCGTATGGCTGCCGCGCTCCCGTTGCGTCTAACTCGAACCTACCTCGTGTGCGCCCGTGAACGCCGTTCGGCGTGCTAAAGGTAGCCAATTGGCCCTCCGCGTTGTGTACGTTGAGGCGACGCGCGTAAATGAAATCCTCCATTTTTGCGCGCCGCTCCGTAACCAGGGGTCCCCGACCCACGTAGTGGCGTGGCAGAGAGTGCCACAGCGGCGAGTGCGCGTTAACATCCGCGCCTACCAATACCCGCTCACCTCTCAGTCGGTCTAGGACAAGTCCCAGCCGGTGGAGGTGCGGGTCGATGGGTTCGGAGTACTGGAAGTACGCGCTAACGCAGTACAAATCCAGACTCCGAACGTGCGCAACCACTATATGTGTACTGCTTAGGTGGTGCAGAATCGCACACGGAAGCTCCAGGTTGCGGAAATATATACCCGCTTTGGGGCTATTCCCGCATTGGGCGATGAACTCGACCTTGGGATATTGTTCTTGTACAAGAACAATATCCAGGCCGAGCTCGCCCGCGATGGAACGGAGCTCCCGCGTTGCGGTCTCTGCACCACCCAAGTTTACCTGCCCAATATGAATCGTGTACTCACAATCCATATTGGGTTGTTGAAATTTGCCGCTCCTCCGCGTACTGGCGCGCTGGGCAATCCCGCGACGCCGTAGGGTGCGCGCTGTCACGTCGGAAGCGCTTGCACGTAGCGCAGCACGTGGCTGTTGCCTTACAGGCGTCGGAGCGGTGACCTACCTCTCCGCAGCGCCCGCACGTCTCCTCCTTGGAGCGGCAGAACTTTTCCGGGTGCCCGTACTGCTGGCACTTGCTGCAGCACGTCACCCGGATGTAGTCCGTCACTTCAGCGGCCACCCATCCCACGAACACCGTACCCTTGGAGACGAGGATGTCCCGCAGTCCAGGCGTGACACTGAACACCACCGTGGTGGTGCTCTGTTGCCTCCGTCCCTTCTTGAAGGCGCCCTTCATCTCCGCCTTCACGCGTTCGAGCGGCCATGCCTCATCATCGAGGTTCTGCTGCTGCAGGCATTCGATGACCTCGTCGAAAGACGGGTCCCCGTCCACGTTGTTGAGCGCCACCAACGGTTGGCGACGCTTCGGCTCCGTAACTCGCAGACTTGCCGGTGCAGCCTTGCGCAGTTTCTCCGCTGCAGCAGGCGACGTGGTTTGCACCACAACACCCGCATTACCCACCTTGCGTACGTTGGAAATTCCGATTGCCATCGACTTAGGGTCGATGGTCTTTTTCAGTTCCCCTTTTGTATCCTCGGCGGTCTTGAGCAGCTCGTTCCCTTCAGAGGGGTAAAAGGCCAACACCGGGCCCTGGTTGGCTCGGATTGGCCTCGACTCACCTCTGGGTGTGGTGCGCAGTACCGAGGCGAAGGACCGTACCCCTGACGTTGCCACAGGCTCGGCCACTCCCGGCACCACAGCACTAGCAGCGCTGGCCCTCAGCATTGCGCACTCCAGCTCCATTTCCGATAGTTTGAGGCCTAAGGCCCCAACGATGGCCAATAGGTCTTGCCCATGGCCGCCGATCGAGTTTACCTCGCCCTTGTTGAGCTTTGAGCCCGGTCCGGTGGCGACGGCCATAATGGCTCGCACCGACCGCTGGGCTCGCTCGAGCAGTTCTAATTTGGTGGCAGCACTTACTTGCAGCGGTCCTTGGTTACCCTTGGAGGGTCCCGGCGCCGGCGTCGGCGGCGCGGTCGCATCAGCGGCCGACGTCTCCGGGGCCGCCGTCGAGCTCTCCATGGGTGGCGCTACAGCCGCCGGTGCCTTAGCAGGGGGGGGCTTCGGCCGGTCCGTGCGGA
>OU862898.1:265000-277500 GCA_917880725.1 Selenia dentaria
GAAACCTTGTTACGACTTTTACTTCCTCTAAATGATCAAGTTTGGTCAACTTCCCAGCGACGCCGACGGCCGTGAAGCCACCGCGTGTCGGTCCGAAGACCTCACTAAATCATTCAATCGGTAGTAGCGACGGGCGGTGTGTACAAAGGGCAGGGACGTAATCAACGCGAGCTTATGACTCGCGCTTACTAGGAATTCCTCGTTTATGGGGGATAATTGCAAACCCCAATCCCCAGCACGAAGGAGTTTCAACGGGTTGCCCGGGCCTTTAGGCCAGGGAGAACATGTTGATTCCTTCAGTGTAGCGCGCGTGCGGCCCAGGACATCTAAGGGCATCACAGACCTGTTATTGCTCAATCTCGTGCGGCTCGAAGCCGCCGGTCCCTCTAAGAAGAATTTTAATACGTCGCCAGTGAGTTGCGCGACCGAAATCGCGCACACCGAAATGACGACGCCTATTTAGCAGGCTAGAGTCTCGTTCGTTACCGGAATTAACCAGACAAATCGCTCCACCAACTAAGAACGGCCATGCACCACCACCCACCGAATCAAGAAAGAGCTGTTAATCTGTCAATCCTTCCGGTGTCCGGGCCTGGTGAGATTTCCCGTGTTGAGTCAAATTAAGCCGCAGGCTCCACTCCTGGTGGTGCCCTTCCGTCAATTCCTTTAAGTTTCAGCTTTGCAACCATACTCCCCCCGGAGTCCAAAATCTTTGGTTTCCCGGAAGCCGCCCGCCGAGCCATTGTAGTAACGTCGGCGGATTGCTAGACGACATATTTACGGTTAGAACTAGGGCGGTATCTAATCGCCTTCGAACCTCTAACTTTCGTTCTTGATTGATGAAAACACCTTTGGCAAATGCTTTCGCTGATGTTCGTCTTGCGACGATCCAAGAATTTCACCTCTAACGTCGCAATACGAATGCCCCCAGTTATCCCTATTAATCATTACCTCGGAGTTCTGAAAACCAACAAAATAGAACCGAGATCATATTCTATTATTCCATGCACGAAATATTCAAGCAGCATTTTGAGCCCGCTTTGAGCACTCTAATTTGTTCAAAGTAAAATTGTCGGCCCATCTCGACACTCACTGAAGAGCACCGCGATAGGATTTTGATATTGAACCGGCGTGTTACCGCCGGCTCACCGACGATATGCTCCGCAAACGTGTCAGTATCACCGCGGATGCGGTGCACCGACAGCGCGGCGCACAAATGCAACTACGAGCTTTTTAACCGCAACAATTTTAGTATACGCTATTGGAGCTGGAATTACCGCGGCTGCTGGCACCAGACTTGCCCTCCAATTGTTCCTCGTTAAAATATTTAAAGTGTACTCATTCCGATTACGAGGCCTCGTAAGAGTCCCGTATCGTTATTTTTCGTCACTACCTCCCCGTGCCGGGAGTGGGTAATTTGCGCGCCTGCTGCCTTCCTTGGATGTGGTAGCCGTTTCTCAGGCTCCCTCTCCGGAATCGAACCCTGATTCCCCGTTACCCGTGACAACCATGGTAGTCGCAGAAACTACCATCGAAAGTTGATAAGGCAGACATTTGAAAGATGCGTCGCCGGTACTAGACCGTGCGATCGGCAAAAGTTATCCAGATTCATCAAAATTAACGACTTTGAACGCGAGGCCCTCCGTCGATTGGTTTTGATCTAATAAAAGCACTCGTCCCATCACTGGTCAGAGTTCTAATTGCATGTATTAGCTCTAGAATTACCACAGTTATCCAAGTAACTGAGTAAGATCTAAGGAACCAAAACTGATATATTGAGCCATTCGCGGTATCGCCTTAATACGGCTTGCACTGAGACATGCATGGCTTAATCTTTGAGACAAGCATATAACTACTGGCAGGATCAACCAGGGAGCTCTCGCATCACATCAAACTCGAGTAGACGAGACGACGACGACGACGTATGTCTTGTGACTGGCCCTCGGTTGGATCGTTGTTAAAAAGACCCGTAACACCGAGGTGTGTCTCTGACAGTTTCGTTGTTTGTCTCTCTCGCGTGTTTTGCATGCGCGAGGGTTTTATATATATAATATATACATATAATTGTATAATATGCGCGTACATTTTTAACATCATTACAATATTATATATACACGCTAAACGGTACACACAATATAATACAATAAATAAATAAGTACACACACATATACACACTATAGTACATATTATATATAATAATAAAGTCGTAGATATGTTTCAATCCATCATTGAACGTCCGCGTCCAAGACGTACAACACTGAATAAATTTCAATTCGAAATCGGAAACTATTACGATTCCGCCCGGAGTTGCGTGAGTCGAAACGTATTTTTTTTCAATCAACAAAAAAAAAAACGCGTTTCGCCTGAACTTGTAACGACGTGTATATGCGTTGTACCGTACCGAACGGCACGTGGCGCGGGCGCCAAGTGTGTGCGTGCGTGCACAACGTTCGGGAAGATACAACAAAAGAAATACTAACTACAAATTCTAACTACTGGCTCGACGTCTAATAAATACAAATATATAATAATGAAAAAGGTAAAAAAGTATTTTTTACTTACTTGGTGACGGTTTATAGGTATATATAACAGTCGGCCCAACGTAATAATAATAAGCGCACACACACACACGTGAAACGTTACGTGGTGCAGAGTAGTGGTGGTAGTGTAGCAGTAGTAGCAGCAGCAGCAGCGGTAACGCAAACTCGAAATCTGAGTACACACTTGCGCGTACCTAGCTGTACTAGTACTAAACTCCCACACACACGCAGGCACACAACATGACGTGTTCGGTGTATGCAGCGCGCGATCATTAGGCGGGGCCTGGGTCCAGTCATAATTCTATATACCCATTTCCATAAATAAAAGCACATATATATGTATACACAATGTGTATTGTATATATGTTAATACTCCTCGCACACTATAAATGTATATATAGGCGGCGGAGACACACAGGTGTCGGAGGAGAAACTGCGCGTTACCGTATCGCGTTGCACGTACGGACGCCCCAATAGCTTCGCCTCCTTATAACGATCGATTGTACGACTCTCGTTGGTCGCGTTGTGTTACAATATATATATATACAGTAAATATATACACACATCAATAAACACAACGCGACACGTGACCAAGTCCGATCGACACAGCGCAATAAAATTCATTGTTCCAAACGATCCGAGCGCGAGAGACTCGCGCGTTTATAGCAGCGCGTGGTAAAAAGCTAAATGTTCATCATCATGCACCGTTTAAAATTTATATACAACTACAGTGCACGCACGTATATTATACATACTGTATTAATCATATATAAAAAGTAACGGTGTTTAACTAAACATTTAGGGTTTTACTAGACTCGGGCGCGGATCGAGTGTTAACTTTTCAATTTGGAGACAACTTCTCGCACCGCTTTTTACCACTTTCCTCCACTCTTGTGTGATACCCTTTTTATATTTATATAAATATTTACCATACTAAACAACTGGTGTGGTGTTTGGTAATAGTTAAATATCAATATATACATATATAAATTATTACACAATGAGGTGGTGGTGGTTAAAAACACTGAAATTTCTCACAAATAACGAGTGAATCTAAAAACACATTGAGAATACGAGTCGACTATAGAGCCGCGTTTCGTATCGTGTGTTTCTTCGTTATTCACTACAAGTGTTCTTACACTCTAAACGAAATATGGAAATTTTACGCCTCGCTATGCGCCTACTCTACGCTCGGGGCTCGCATACAGTGAAATAATAAAGAAAAACGGCGAAAAAATGGAAGAAAACGGACAATTTGCACGTTTTTCAGCCTATTAACCCCGTTCACCCCGACCGGAACCAATAAAGGGATTAAACAATACAAAAACAAAACAATAATTTATGTAAAATAATAGAAAAAAAAAAAAAAACCCTAAAAATAATGGTCATAACATTTCATCAAAATAGGTGGGAGAGCCAATGCCAATGCGAAGGATCAAATTTTCGGCAACGCAACCAGAGTGCAGTGCAATACAGCAGGTGCAACGTGCATTTGTTTAGATTGGCGACATCGCTCCCGTCCAATTAATTGTGCGGATTATCTAATGATTAGGCGATGCGCTAGTCGACGAGCTCACCGATGTCATGATACTTTATGAGACATCGCCCTTGTTGTAGTCATCTCGTTTCTTGTCATCTCATGTCTCGTCATTTGTTTCACGGATGTTGTTGTGATGAAGATGCAACGATGTTTGCTCTTAGTGAATCACACGGCTGTTGCATAATTATATATAGCATTACGTAATCGATACAATATTTATGCCGCCTGCCAATCGGCTGCGCGTGAAAATGTTAAGTATGCTTCTCCCCGATTTAAGGGTTGTGCTCCTGTATTGCTAATTAGTTGTTTTCATGCATAATTAATTGGGTAGGTATGTTGACATTGTTGAATTTTGAAAAAAAAAAAAAAATATTATACTGATAAAATTGTTTTGGTCGTTTGCCGTTTGTCTTGGAAAAATAATATATTCAATAGCGTTCGGTTCACGTCACCCGTAGTGCCCTGATGGCGCGCGGGTGTGTACATTATAATACAGTTTCTTTGTTGTTGTTGTAATTTCTTGTGTTTATAATGTAGTTGTATTATTTTATTTATTTTCTATACATATATTTTTATACATATATTATAATTTCGTGTATCATTTTCCAAATGTTTATTTTATTTTATGATTTAGGAATATTATTTTAGTTTTTTTTTTTTTTTTACTTATGGCCTTTTTTCTTTTTTATTGCCTTTCATATATTCGTTTATTGGTTATTTTATAAATTGCTTTCCATCGGTAGGCATTTTCTTTTTTTTAATTATTAATTTTTTTACTGGCAATTGGATTGTGATAATATTTCAGTTACACTCTTTTTAAATTCCAAATTTCACTTTGTTGGTCATTTTTTTATTTATTTATTATTATTTTTTATTTTTTAAAGTTTTGGTAATTAATAAGTGAAAATGTTTACGAATTAACTATACATTTTAGCAAAACGATGCAATTGTTTGTTTTTAAATATGAATAATGTAATAATGATATATATATATATATATATATATATATATATATATATATATATATATATATATATATATATATATATATATATATAATTTAATTCCAACAATGATATTATGATTTAACTTTAAACTTTTATTAATTAGTTTCCAAAATTCATTTGGAATTTTGATACAATATCCCAATTTATTTTATTTATTATTTCACATCTAACACTTTAATTATTGCTTTCCAAAATGATGTATGTCTATTGGTTATTTTCCAAATTGTTACATCATTTGTAATTTTGTTTCTTTTTTATGACTGTGCTTTAACGTCATTTTATTATATTTTTTTTCGTTTATCAGCAGTTTAGAGATAATCTTCTAGCATTTTTGCTAGAAGATTATAATCTCTGTTTTAATTATTAACTTTTTTCCAAATATTTGTTGTTTTTGTTATTTTTACCAAGTTTTCATTTCAATGGTAATTTTGATTTATCAATTTTATTTCTAAGTATTTATTTACTTTTTCCAAATTTTTGGTTTATCGGTTATTGGTATAATTATAATGAATCGAATTAAAATGAAATAATTAATAAACACTCTAGTTAAATGTTCATCATTTAACTTTTAATGTTTGTACCACGGTGCATTTTTTTTGTTAATTAGGTAAATTTTCAAATTAGACTTTTTTTTAAACTATTGTCCAATTTTTTTTCTGTTATTTTCCAAGTTTTCATTTCATTGGTAATTTTGATTTATCAATTTCTATTTTTCTTTCTATATTGGCAATTTCGATATAAAATATTCTTTACTTTATATATATTTATATTTTTTTTCCTTTTTTTATCAACTCACGTGGTTTTCACTCAATTGTAATATATAGTTACATTTTATGGTTGTTTTTTTGTTTTTTCCCCTATTTTCTTGTTTATCGGTTATCTTAAATTTTTTGGTTATTTTGTTGGTATAAAATAAATTAATTGAATATAATAATCAATAAAAACCTAAGGTAGGTTATTTTCCATTTTTTTTATTTGCGCTGGCATTTTTGCGATGGCATTCTAATTTGACATTTAATTTTTGTATTCTTTTTTGGTTGTCCTAAATTATTTTAATATATTTCTTGTGTGTAGTTACCTACTGTAATGTCTTGTTATATTTCGGTAATACTTTTATGAAATAACTTATATTTTTTTTGTACCTTTACCCAAATTGCTCATTGTAATTTAGTATTGTTCTATATTTGTGTGTTGTGCATTATGTGCATTGTACAAGCAAAGCGCAAGTTATGCAAGGTATTAATCTCGTAGTAGTGATAATCGTCTGCGCATGATTAGTAGGTACTTCGACCCCCAATGCCATATCTATCTATATATACCAAAATGTCATAAAATATTTATATGATTAAATTTAAGTGCCTAAGTAAATCATTCAGTAACCACCAATAATAAAATACAGTACCTACACATACATACAAATATAAAATTAATCACTATGGGAGAAAAAAACTGTCATTACGTTTCAACACCCCCGACGGTCGTTTTTAGCGTGCTTTTTACTTTTGACTAGGCTAAACTTTGACAGAACTGTGTAACCCAAGAATATTACGCATTTTCACCCGCGTGGCCTCATTTATCTGCATACCATTGCAATTTCATCAAAATTATCCCATCCGTATGAGCGTGAAAGAGTAACAAACATCCACACATCCATACATCCATACTCACAAACTTTTATATATATATGGTGGGAAGGATGATATAATAATTAAAGCGGACAAAAAATAAAACACCTGCCCATTATCGCGCAACAAGGACCAAGGCATATTATTATAAGCGGATTGAATTGTTCCCATTTCACTTTATAATAAAATATTATTGTATTTCACCATGTAAGCAATATTATTACGTGAGCGATTGTATATACTTATGTATTTTTTTGTAATAAGATAAGTCCCATGTGCGTGTTTACCATACACATCAACGAGATCTACCTACATTTATTATATAGGTAGGCAGTCAGACTATATAATTATTATCAGCTTATCAGCTGACCCCCAATAGTGCACGAGTCTAGACCTATTACGTTAAAAGTTATGTTCTTTGCTAGTAATTCAATAGTCGGCACCACGATGTTACCATCAAGAGCACAAATAATTAAGTTTCACCACGCTATATTGTGATAATCACTATTCTATGATATTGTCCAATCCTATAAATATATTACTCTACAAAATTTCTCCCTATATATATTATACAGGTGTGACGTTATATATATAGGTGTGATTATTCCTCAGAGTGGTTTAATATGTGGTGTACAGTTGGAAATGTGTTGAACTAACCATAATATAATTTAAACATTTACTTATTCAGGGTCCATAAATAATTATATCTACGGTTAATATCGCGCCTAATAAGTATGTCTATTTTTAAATATAAAAATACATTTGAGTAGCAGCGGCCACAATATAATATACCTACAGCAGTAGTTTGTCTACGTGGTGCGCAAACAAACAGACAGATTTAAAATAATATGAATGAAACTTAATCTATAGTTTACTTTTAAAATTAGAAACAAATAGTGGTGCCAGACATTTATATAGTAATAACTAATAGTGATGTATGTTTATAATTTTTGGTTCACACACATATATATATATATATATATATATATATATCGTTCCGTTTTTTTTTATTGTTTGGCTATCTTCATTGTTAGTTTTTTTTTGGCCGCATGTGTATTAAAAAAAAACAATGACCCACATTATGTATTGTGTATACACTACAGCTGTGACCGTCATTAGATTGAAAAAATAATTATCCCAGTTTTTTTTCATTTTTATCCAAACGTATATAGGTAGGTGTGCCTGCGCAACTGCCGCGCACTCGATACTCTCTGTGAACGATACGGCTTTCAGCGCTTGTGCGTCCAATAACGCATTTAGTTTATTGCCTACTTTGATCATATTATTATGGCGTAATGTTTTGTTATATATATATATATATATATATATATATATATATATTTTTTTTTTCATTTAAGTACTCAATGTAAATAACTAATCCGCCTCATTATTTATTTATTTATTTACCCACCCACACACACACACACACACATACATGGTATGACATATTTAACTTCTACAATTAGGAATAATTTGACTGTAAACTTTCGTAAGTGTTACACATTTTAATGTTATTTTGAAGATACTCTACTAAGTATACCTACCTGTAGTAAGTTAAACCGTCAAATTAATTATAAATAGGTATTCCTGTAATGCTGATAGAAAATAAGATAACTAATTCTATAGTACATTGCTGCAGCCAGTCTCAACATTTTCATCCGACGGCATCTAGCGTCGAGTAGTGGTACTGCATGGGCATGTAGTTTTACCCATCGCAGTTTACTCATACAGGCGCCATCTATAATCATTACGCCGACAACTCTCGGTCGGTACACATGTTTTTACCCATCGCAGTTTATTTATACAAGCGCCATCTATTATAATTACGACGACAACTCTCGGCCGGTAGACGTGTTTGTTTGTATTATTTAATACTACAGACGAGCGGGAAACAACATTTATTATGATGATGATTTTGTTTCAAAGCCTACCTTATTAAGAAAACTTTGTTCGACAGCTCCACTGCACTCTAATGCGGCCCAGTTCCAGGGATGCACTGTACGCGTAGCGGGTGACGTCTCGTCTCGCAGATACAACGCAATATGAGGGACAATCTGAAATGCAGAAAGTGAACAATAATAGAATAGAATAGAATATAGATTTATTCCAGATCATCACACAACATAACAATAAATTACATGTCAAAGATAACAAAGTTACTAACTAAACCTTAAAACAAAACACTTTTTGTAATGTTGTGTGATGTCGGGAATGAGACCCGCCTCAGCATAATTATGCTAGGGTTGAAAACCTTAGCGCTGGTTTTCAATCGGAACTCATGACCGACTTCACGAACGCCAGTGTAACAATGAGTAGAAAATACAACAAATTATAAAGAGGCATACAGAGTGTGTACAAAACCAAAGGTATAAAAAACATTACAAATAACATACATATCAGGAGCAATAACCAACAATATAGTTCTATATTTATTAAAACGATTGTAAAATGCTGAATATTATCAGTGCCCAGTGAGTTGTGCCAATTATCATAACCATCAAAATGCGCATGCCAAACTTAACTAATAAATATGGTAAATGTATGTAAACTCCTAACGCCAATGTTCCATTAGATAAAATATATAATATAAATAGTAAATAAAGAAGTATTAAATTGCATTCAACGAGAAATTCACATTATAAAAAAGGTAAGTGTAGATATATCAAAATATGTATCACAAAATATAATCTATAGTACCTACTTGATATGTAATTCAGAGCATAAATTAATGTATACTACATATTGTACTTTAATTATGCCTTCGGGATTTTTTTTTACTTATTTATATTTTTTGTAAATATATCAAGTAATTTTTTAGATGCTTACTAAATGTTTGTAACGTTTTCTGTGCTCTTATTATTGGTGATTTGTTATGTTTTCATGTGGTTATAATTCAACTGTAACTACATATTTATCACACTATAATATTATAGGCAGACACATACATACATACATACATACATACATACATACATACATACATACATACATACATACATACATACATACATACATACATACATAACATACATTACAAAGTGAGGATGGGGATGGATGTTTGTTGCTACTCAATCGAGCACAAAAACAGCTCAAAGGATTCGGATTAAATTTAAAGGGGAGACAGTATGCACTGTCCGATCGGGTTGGGTTCAAACATTTTCGTTGCAAATCAAGTTAATAATGCTGTAATTTTGTCAAAAAATATCTTAATGTAGGTAAGTATAGGTACATAAGTAATCAGTAGGTAAGTAGGTACAAATCATCGTTTAATCACAATACTTTTAAACTGGCCAGAATATAGATTCAGTATAATATGTACTATAATTGTTATATCATTATTAACGATGTGTCACAGTCGCAATCTAAACTAATATTATAAAGAGGAAAGATTTGTATGTAACGAATAATAACTTTAAAACTACTACTGGACCGATGAAAAATATTCTTTTGCCGTTAGAAAGCTACATATTATATATATATATATATATATATATATATATATATATATATATATATATAGTAGAGTAACATTAGCTACCTTTATAAAATGCCATGTAACCCAAGGTGTGAAATAAATATTAAAAAAAAAAAAAAAAAAAAAAAAAAAAAAAAAATATTTTTGACAATAGAGCAAAGTGATATAGTATCTATAGTATCACATAGAGCACATCAGTGTCTACAAAAAAGTATGCGATACTATATAGGTATTACAGTTGTGTCACAATAACCACTTTTCCGTGTTAAATAACGCCGCCGGTACAATATTGGCCACATTTTTCGTACGTTGGTAGTAAAGTGATCCTTATGTATCTACTCTAATAATACGAGAGGAATTATAATATTTGATAGTTGGTTTGTAACGGATAAACGCAAAAACTACATAGCCGGTTCAAAAAAATATTTCACCAGTTGAAAACTATATTATGCCTGATGAGTAGCATATACTACATTTGATTCATCATAATCATCATCATCATCGTCGTCGTCATCCATATCGTCGCGCGGGTGAAACCGCGGAGCGCAAACGATTCCAAACATAACAACGAATTTAAACATTTTTTTTCCTTTACTCGGTTGACCATACATTATATTCTTTGAAAGATTATCTGCAATTACACAATGACAAATTTATTTATTTTGACCGTCAATGTCGGGTTGAATGCAATTATAATATTATGTACCTACCTGATGTGCCTCCTTAAAAAATAAATGAGAACAACATGATATTTTTTTAAACTGAGATATTGTAATTATTAACAAACTAACCATATATTATTGACATTGTTTAATTTAATGACCATTTACCAATTCAATACATTCTTCACTACAATATTTACTAATCTATATAATTATATTATTTACTCCTAGGCCAGTTTACTTAACGCTTAAAGCAGATCGCAGCATGTAGGTAGGTACAATAATATTTTTCAAGATCCCGTTTTACCTGTGTATCATCACAAATAAATAATAAATAAACAAAACAAAGGTTTAGCGGGATTGAACGGGCGAAATAGGGTTTCATTTTTATATATAGGCAGGTATAGATGTACATTTGCAATGAAATTTGGTCAAACTCTTCGTTGTATAGAACCTATTTTTTATGGCGGCGTGCATAACTGACAATACCTAATGTGAATTTGTAATTGGTAGTTGTTGGTGAACTTGAAAGAAAACCCAATGCCGACTCCTACACTAAACCTGCACCTATACCTATGTACAAACAAAAAGGAGAACATGTTTATTTAAGAGTAGAAATTAAGTAAAAAAAAATGTGCAATCAATTTCGAATAAATGTAGGTACTATACGAGACCACCTCTGAAGTATGTAGGTACCGGCGTGGTGATGATGGATGATGATGAGGATTTACACAGACATAATGTAGCTTTATACTCGTGACAGAATTGTTAAGTACGCGACAAAAGGACTTATTTGGTCGGTAGGCACTTATGTTTTCCATAGCATGGGTTACATTATCGCAGTTTTCATACGGATCCGTAGCTTTTTTGAAAATATTACCCATATACCTAGCCTATGTTCATCGGGTGAAATGTTGGATTCTAATGGTGAAAGAATTTTTCTATTCGGTCCAGTAGTTTCGGAGCTTATTCAATTCGAACAAACAAACAAATCTTTCCTCTTTACAATATTGGGGTAGATAATTAAAAATCGATGTGCTTACCTAAATATGGCGGGAGTTAACGCGCGATAAAAATAAAAAAAAATATATATATACCAGCGATTGATTAGCGCTCCTTGATAAAAAAAAAAAAACTTAACAAATACAAAAGGTAGGTATGTACACAGATCATAGATACTTAGGTATTTACAGTCTTACTCAATATAGACCCCAGTTTGAACCATTCAAAAATACAACCAATAAATTTGCATACAAAACTTCAATAAACCATTTACATTTAGGTTAGGTTTTTTTTTAAATTACACGGAACGAGTTAAAATTCGTAAATACTTAGGCCGAATTCTGTGACACAGATGATGTTTCGGTTTGTTGTTCCCTACAGTGCAACTTTTGATGTAGGTAGTTATCTAATATACCTACACATACCCACCTACCTATTATATACTATGCCTATAATAGAAGTAGGTAAGAAGAATATTTTCCATTTATTAGTTTAAGTTTGTACATAATACAAGTGCAATTTGAAAAATTTAATACCGACTTCTATTCTATTACTTTGGTAAAAATCGGTTATTAGAGTGTTACTCAAAAACTACTTGACCGAATTTGTATTGAAATTTAAATGTGACTACACACAAAAAAATAATTTA
>OU862898.1:282500-295000 GCA_917880725.1 Selenia dentaria
ACGCACGTCAGCAGAGCGGCTCTTGTTCAAAGCGTACCACTAACGCGCACACGTCGTATTATCAACGATGTACGGGTATACTCTTGTTTATGTGAAATTTTTAAACGGACCACGCGCACATATGCCAAAAAAGTACAATATACGCGCGTGGAACCGTCATGTGCGCCGCCCCCGTTTGTTGTCGGGGGGTTGGGCGCAGTGTGGTTTTTGTTATTATGCAGCCGGCCCTCAGACAGGAGTGGTCCTGGATGTGTCTCCATGGACCGCAATGTGCGTTCGAAATGTCGATGTTCAAATGTGTCCTGCAGTTCACACTATGACGCGCAGTTAACTGCGTTCTTCATCGACCCGCGAGCCAAGTGATCCACCGTCCAGGGTAATAGTTTTACTAAAAGTAGTATTTTTTTACCCTTTAGTGTTTTATATTTTATACGTGATGAGAAATAAATAGAAAAAAATCTTAGAACGAGAAAAGAAGAAAATCTCCCCTCCTCTCACTCTAAACCATGGGGGGATGTTAACGAACAACGCGCTACGAACACGACTCGTGATTATGGATTTCTAATCGTCTCAATCGTATTCTATGAAAGCACGCGACGCGACAAAGGGACGCACAAACTATTTGTTGTTGAGTTGCTGCGCATTCCCTTCGTCTGTTGTTGTGAAAGTATAAATAAATAACTTTGGATGGATATATATCATATATGTGGCACATGTAGGTGTAGTATACACACAGACACATTACACAACATACATACGTTAATGATCCTTCCGCAGGTTCCCCTACGGAAACCTTGTTACGACTTTTACTTCCTCTAAATGATCAAGTTTGGTCAACTTCCCAGCGACGCCGACGGCCGTGAAGCCACCGCGTGTCGGTCCGAAGACCTCACTAAATCATTCAATCGGTAGTAGCGACGGGCGGTGTGTACAAAGGGCAGGGACGTAATCAACGCGAGCTTATGACTCGCGCTTACTAGGAATTCCTCGTTTATGGGGGATAATTGCAAACCCCAATCCCCAGCACGAAGGAGTTTCAACGGGTTGCCCGGGCCTTTAGGCCAGGGAGAACATGTTGATTCCTTCAGTGTAGCGCGCGTGCGGCCCAGGACATCTAAGGGCATCACAGACCTGTTATTGCTCAATCTCGTGCGGCTCGAAGCCGCCGGTCCCTCTAAGAAGAATTTTAATACGTCGCCAGTGAGTTGCGCGACCGAAATCGCGCACACCGAAATGACGACGCCTATTTAGCAGGCTAGAGTCTCGTTCGTTACCGGAATTAACCAGACAAATCGCTCCACCAACTAAGAACGGCCATGCACCACCACCCACCGAATCAAGAAAGAGCTGTTAATCTGTCAATCCTTCCGGTGTCCGGGCCTGGTGAGATTTCCCGTGTTGAGTCAAATTAAGCCGCAGGCTCCACTCCTGGTGGTGCCCTTCCGTCAATTCCTTTAAGTTTCAGCTTTGCAACCATACTCCCCCCGGAGTCCAAAATCTTTGGTTTCCCGGAAGCCGCCCGCCGAGCCATTGTAGTAACGTCGGCGGATTGCTAGACGACATATTTACGGTTAGAACTAGGGCGGTATCTAATCGCCTTCGAACCTCTAACTTTCGTTCTTGATTGATGAAAACACCTTTGGCAAATGCTTTCGCTGATGTTCGTCTTGCGACGATCCAAGAATTTCACCTCTAACGTCGCAATACGAATGCCCCCAGTTATCCCTATTAATCATTACCTCGGAGTTCTGAAAACCAACAAAATAGAACCGAGATCATATTCTATTATTCCATGCACGAAATATTCAAGCAGCATTTTGAGCCCGCTTTGAGCACTCTAATTTGTTCAAAGTAAAATTGTCGGCCCATCTCGACACTCACTGAAGAGCACCGCGATAGGATTTTGATATTGAACCGGCGTGTTACCGCCGGCTCACCGACGATATGCTCCGCAAACGTGTCAGTATCACCGCGGATGCGGTGCACCGACAGCGCGGCGCACAAATGCAACTACGAGCTTTTTAACCGCAACAATTTTAGTATACGCTATTGGAGCTGGAATTACCGCGGCTGCTGGCACCAGACTTGCCCTCCAATTGTTCCTCGTTAAAATATTTAAAGTGTACTCATTCCGATTACGAGGCCTCGTAAGAGTCCCGTATCGTTATTTTTCGTCACTACCTCCCCGTGCCGGGAGTGGGTAATTTGCGCGCCTGCTGCCTTCCTTGGATGTGGTAGCCGTTTCTCAGGCTCCCTCTCCGGAATCGAACCCTGATTCCCCGTTACCCGTGACAACCATGGTAGTCGCAGAAACTACCATCGAAAGTTGATAAGGCAGACATTTGAAAGATGCGTCGCCGGTACTAGACCGTGCGATCGGCAAAAGTTATCCAGATTCATCAAAATTAACGACTATGAACGCGAGGCCCTCCGTCGATTGGTTTTGATCTAATAAAAGCACTCGTCCCATCACTGGTCAGAGTTCTAATTGCATGTATTAGCTCTAGAATTACCACAGTTATCCAAGTAACTGAGTAAGATCTAAGGAACCAAAACTGATATATTGAGCCATTCGCGGTATCGCCTTAATACGGCTTGCACTGAGACATGCATGGCTTAATCTTTGAGACAAGCATATAACTACTGGCAGGATCAACCAGGGAGCTCTCGCATCACATCAAACTCGAGTAGACGAGACGACGACGACGACGTATGTCTTGTGACTGGCCTTCGGTTGGATCGTTGTTAAAAAGACCCGTAACACCGAGGTGTGTCTCTGACAGTTTCGTTGTTTGTCTCTCTCGCGTGTTTTGCATGCGCGAGGGTTTTATATATATAATATATACATATAATTGTATAATATGCGCGTACATTTTTAACATCATTACAATATTATATATACACGCTAAACGGTACACACAATATAATACAATAAATAAATAAGTACACACACATATACACACTATAGTACATATTATATATAATAATAAAGTCGTAGATATGTTTCAATCCATCATTGAACGTCCGCGTCCAAGACGTACAACACTGAATAAATTTCAATTCGAAATCGGAAACTATTACGATTCCGCCCGGAGTTGCGTGAGTCGAAACGTATTTTTTTTCAATCAACAAAAAAAAAAACGCGTTTCGCCTGAACTTGTAACGACGTGTATATGCGTTGTACCGTACCGAACGGCACGTGGCGCGGGCGCCAAGTGTGTGCGTGCGTGCACAACGTTCGGGAAGATACAACAAAAGAAATACTAACTACAAATTCTAACTACTGGCTCGACGTCTAATAAATACAAATATATAATAATGAAAAAGGTAAAAAAGTATTTTTTACTTACTTGGTGACGGTTTATAGGTATATATAACAGTCGGCCCAACGTAATAATAATAAGCGCACACACACACACGTGAAACGTTACGTGGTGTATGTAGAGTAGTGGTGGTAGTGTAGCAGTAGCAGCAGCAGCAGCAGCGGTAACGCAAACTCGAAATCTGAGTACACACTTGCGCGTACCTAGCTGTACTAGTACTAAACTCCCACACACACGCAGGCACACAACATGACGTGTTCGGTGTATGCAGCGCGCGATCATTAGGCGGGGCCTGGGTCCAGTCATAATTCTATATACCCATTTCCATAAATAAAAGCACATATATATGTATACACAATGTGTATTGTATATATGTTAATACTCCTCGCACACTATAAATGTATATCTATATATACATTCTTATATTCTTATATCTATATATACACCTGTGTGTCTCCGCCGCCTATGCGGCGGAGACACACAGGTGTCGGAGGAGAGTCTGCGCGTTACCGTATCGCGTTGCACGTACGGACGCCCCAATAGCTTCGCCTCCTTATAACGATCGATTGTACGACTCTCGTTGGTCGCGTTGTGTTATAATATATATATATACAGTAAATATATACACACATCAATAAACACAACGCGACACGTGACCAAGTCCGATCGACACAGCGCAATAAAATTCATTGTTCCAAACGATCCGAGCGCGAGAGACTCGCGCGTTTATAGCAGCGCGTGGTAAAAAGCTAAATGTTCATCATGCACCGTTTAAAATTTATATACAACTACAGTACACGCACGTATATTATATACATACTGTATTAATCATATATAAAAAGTAACGGTGTTTAACTAAACATTTAGGGTTTTACTACTAGACTCGGGCGCGGATCGAGTGTTAACTTTTCAATTTGGAGACAACTTCTCGCACCGCTTTTTACCACTTCCTCCACTCTTGTGTGATACCCTTTTTATATTTATATAAATATTTACCATACTAAACAACTGGTGTGGTGTTTGGTAATAGTTAAATATCAATATATACATATATAAATTATTACACAATGAGGTGGTGGTGGTTAAAAACACTGAAATTTCTCACAAATAACGAGTGAATCTAAAGACACATTGAGAATACGAGTCGACTATAGAGCCGCGTTTCGTATCGTGTGTTTCTTCGTTATTCACTACAAGTGTTCTTACACTCTAAACGAAATATGGAAATTTTACGCCTCGCTATGCGCCTACTCTACGCTCGGGGCTCGCATACAGTGAAATAATAAAGAAAAACGGCGAAAAAATGGAAGAAAACGGACAATTTGCACGTTTTTCAGCCTATTAACCCCGTTCACCCCGACCGGAACCAATAAAGGGATTAAACAATACAAAAACAAAACAATAATTTATGTAAAATAATAGAAAAAAAAAAAAAAACCCTAAAAATAATGGTCATAACATTTCATCAAAATAGGTGGGAGAGCCAATGCCAATGCGAAGGATCAAATTTTCGGCAACGCAACCAGAGTGCAGTGCAATACAGCAGGTGCAACGTGCATTTGTTTAGATTGGCGACATCGCTCCCGTCCAATTAATTGTGCGGATTATCTAATGATTAGGCGATGCGCTAGTCGACGAGCTCACCGATGTCATGATACTTTATGAGACATCGCCCTTGTTGTAGTCATCTCGTTTCTTGTCATCTCATGTCTCGTCATTTGTTTCACGGATGTTGTTGTGATGAAGATGCAACGATGTTTGCTCTTAGTGAATCACACGGCTGTTGCATAATTATATATAGCATTACGTAATCGATACAATATTTATGCCGCCTGCCAATCGGCTGCGCGTGAAAATGTTAAGTATGCTTCTCCCCGATTTAAGGGTTGTGCTCCTGTATTGCTAATTAGTTGTTTTCATGCATAATTAATTGGGTAGGTATGTTGACATTGTTGAATTTTGAAAAAAAAAAAAAAATATTATACTGATAAGATTGTTTTGGTCGTTTGCCGTTTGTCTTGGAAAAATAATATATTCAATAGCGTTCGGTTCACGTCACCCGTAGTGCCCTGATGGCGCGCGGGTGTGTACATTATAATACAGTTTCTTTGTTGTTGTTGTAATTTCTTGTGTTTATAATGTAGTTGTATTATTTTATTTATTTTCTATACATATATTTTTATACATATATTATAATTTCGTGTATCATTTTCCAAATGTTTATTTTATTTTATGATTTAGGAATATTATTTTAGTTTTTTTTTTTTTTTTACTTATGGCCTTTTTTCTTTTTTATTGCCTTTCATATATTCGTTTATTGGTTATTTTATAAATTGCTTTCCATCGGTAGGCATTTTCTTTTTTTTAATTATTAATTTTTTTACTGGCAATTGGATTGTGATAATATTTCAGTTACACTCTTTTTAAATTCCAAATTTCACTTTGTTGGTCATTTTTTTATTTATTTATTATTATTTTTTATTTTTTAAAGTTTTGGTAATTAATAAGTGAAAATGTTTACGAATTAACTATACATTTTAGCAAAACGATGCAATTGTTTGTTTTTAAATATGAATAATGTAATAATGATATATATATATATATATATATATATATATATATATATATATATATATATATATATATATATATATAATTTAATTCCAACAATGATATTATGATTTAACTTTAAACTTTTATTAATTAGTTTCCAAAATTCATTTGGAATTTTGATACAATATCCCAATTTATTTTATTTATTATTTCACATCTAACACTTTAATTATTGCTTTCCAAAATGATGTATGTCTATTGGTTATTTTCCAAATTGTTACATCATTTGTAATTTTGTTTCTTTTTTATGACTGTGCTTTAACGTCATTTTATTATATTTTTTTTCGTTTATCAGCAGTTTAGAGATAATCTTCTAGCATTTTTGCTAGAAGATTATAATCTCTGTTTTAATTATTAACTTTTTTCCAAATATTTGTTGTTTTTGTTATTTTTACCAAGTTTTCATTTCAATGGTAATTTTGATTTATCAATTTTATTTCTAAGTATTTATTTACTTTTTCCAAATTTTTGGTTTATCGGTTATTGGTATAATTATAATGAATCGAATTAAAATGAAATAATTAATAAACACTCTAGTTAAATGTTCATCATTTAACTTTTAATGTTTGTACCACGGTGCATTTTTTTTGTTAATTAGGTAAATTTTCAAATTAGACTTTTTTTTAAACTATTGTCCAATTTTTTTTCTGTTATTTTCCAAGTTTTCATTTCATTGGTAATTTTGATTTATCAATTTCTATTTTTCTTTCTATATTGGCAATTTCGATATAAAATATTCTTTACTTTATATATATTTATATTTTTTTTCCTTTTTTTATCAACTCACGTGGTTTTCACTCAATTGTAATATATAGTTACATTTTATGGTTGTTTTTTTGTTTTTTCCCCTATTTTCTTGTTTATCGGTTATCTTAATTTTTTTGGTTATTTTGTTGGTATAAAATAAATTAATTGAATATAATAATCAATAAAAACCTAAGGTAGGTTATTTTCCATTTTTTTTATTTGCGCTGGCATTTTTGCGATGGCATTCTAATTTGACATTTAATTTTTGTATTCTTTTTTGGTTGTCCTAAATTATTTTAATATATTTCTTGTGTGTAGTTACCTACTGTAATGTCTTGTTATATTTCGGTAATACTTTTATGAAATAACTTATATTTTTTTTGTACCTTTACCCAAATTGCTCATTGTAATTTAGTATTGTTCTATATTTGTGTGTTGTGCATTATGTGCATTGTACAAGCAAAGCGCAAGTTATGCAAGGTATTAATCTCGTAGTAGTGATAATCGTCTGCGCATGATTAGTAGGTACTTCGACCCCCAATGCCATATCTATCTATATATACCAAAATGTCATAAAATATTTATATGATTAAATTTAAGTGCCTAAGTAAATCATTCAGTAACCACCAATAATAAAATACAGTACCTACACATACATACAAATATAAAATTAATCACTATGGGAGAAAAAAACTGTCATTACGTTTCAACACCCCCGACGGTCGTTTTTAGCGTGCTTTTTACTTTTGACTAGGCTAAACTTTGACAGAACATTTTCACCCGCGTGGCCTCATTTATCTGCATACCATTGCAATTTCATCAAAATTATCCCATCCGTATGAGCGTGAAAGAGTAACAAACATCCACACATCCATACATCCATACTCACAAACTTTTATATATATATGGTGGGAAGGATGATATAATAATTAAAGCGGACAAAAAATAAAACACCTGCCCATTATCGCGCAACAAGGACCAAGGCATATTATTATAAGCGGATTGAATTGTTCCCATTTCACTTTATAATAAAATATTATTGTATTTCACCATGTAAGCAATATTATTACGTGAGCGATTGTATATACTTATGTATTTTTTTGTAATAAGATAAGTCCCATGTGCGTGTTTACCATACACATCAACGAGATCTACCTACATTTATTATATAGGTAGGCAGTCAGACTATATAATTATTATCAGCTTATCAGCTGACCCCCAATAGTGCACGAGTCTAGACCTATTACGTTAAAAGTTATGTTCTTTGCTAGTAATTCAATAGTCGGCACCACGATGTTACCATCAAGAGCACAAATAATTAAGTTTCACCACGCTATATTGTGATAATCACTATTCTATGATATTGTCCAATCCTATAAATATATTACTCTACAAAATTACTCCCTATATATATTATACAGGTGTGACGTTATATATATAGGTGTGATTATTCCTCAGAGTGGTTTAATATGTGGTGTACAGTTGGAAATGTGTTGAACTAACCATAATATAATTTAAACATTTACTTATTCAGGGTCCATAAATAATTATATCTACGGTTAATATCGCGCCTAATAAGTATGTCTATTTTTAAATATAAAAATACATTTGAGTAGCAGCGGCCACAATATAATATACCTACAGCAGTAGTTTGTCTACGTGGTGCGCAAACAAACAGACAGATTTAAAATAATATGAATGAAACTTAATCTATAGTTTACTTTTAAAATTAGAAACAAATAGTGGTGCCAGACATTAATATAGTAATAACTAATAGTGATGTATGTTTATAATTTTTGGTTCACACACATATATATATATATATATATATATATATATCGTTCCGTTTTTTTTTATTGTTTGGCTATCTTCATTGTTAGTTTTTTTTTGGCCGCATGTGTATTAAAAAAAAAACAATGACCCACATTATGTATTGTGTATACACTACAGCTGTGACCGTCATTAGATTGAAAAAATAATTATCCCAGTTTTTTTTCATTTTTATCCAAACGTATATAGGTAGGTGTGCCTGCGCAACTGCCGCGCACTCGATACTCTCTGTGAACGATACGGCTTTCAGCGCTTGTGCGTCCAATAACGCATTTAGTTTATTGCCTACTTTGATCATATTATTATGGCGTAATGTTTTGTTATATATATATATATATATATATATATATATATATATATATTTTTTTTTTCATTTAAGTACTCAATGTAAATAACTAATCCGCCTCATTATTTATTTATTTATTTACCCACCCACACACACACACACACACATACATGGTATGACATATTTAACTTCTACAATTAGGAATAATTTGACTGTAAACTTTCGTAAGTGTTACACATTTTAATGTTATTTTGAAGATACTCTACTAAGTATACCTACCTGTAGTAAGTTAAACCGTCAAATTAATTATAAATAGGTATTCCTGTAATGCTGATAGAAAATAAGATAACTAATTCTATAGTACATTGCTGCAGCCAGTCTCAACATTTTCATCCGACGGCATCTAGCGTCGAGTAGTGGTACTGCATGGGCATGTAGTTTTACCCATCGCAGTTTACTCATACAGGCGCCATCTATAATCATTACGCCGACAACTCTCGGTCGGTACACGTGTGTTTTTACCCATCGCAGTTTATTTATACAAGCGCCATCTATTATAATTACGACGACAACTCTCGGCCGGTAGACGTGTTTGTTTGTATTATTTAATACTACAGACGAGCGGGAAACAACATTTATTATGATGATGATTTTGTTTCAAAGCCTACCTTATTAAGAAAACTTTGTTCGACAGCTCCACTGCACTCTAATGCGGCCCAGTTCCAGGGATGCACTGTACGCGTAGCGGGTGACGTCTCGTCTCGCAGATACAACGCAATATGAGGGACAATCTGAAATGCAGAAAGTGAACAATAATAGAATAGAATAGAATTTAGATTTATTCCAGATCATCACACAACATAACAATAAATTACATGTCAAAGATAACAAAGTTACTAACTAAACCTTAAAACAAAACACTTTTTGTAATGTTGTGTGATGTCGGGAATGAGACCCGCCTCAGCATAATTATGCTAGGGTTGAAAACCTTAGCGCTGGTTTTCAATCGGAACTCATGACCGACTTCACGAACGCCAGTGTAACAATGAGTAGAAAATACAACAAATTATAAAGAGGCATACAGAGTGTGTACAAAACCAAAGGTATAAAAAACATTACAAATAACATACATATCAGGAGCAATAACCAACAATATAGTTCTATATTTATTAAAACGATTGTAAAATGCTGAATATTATCAGTGCCCAGTGAGTTGTGCCAATTATCATAACCATCAAAATGCGCATGCCAAACTTAACTAATAAATATGGCAAATGTATGTAAACTCCTAACGCCAATGTTCCATTAGATAAAATATATAATATAAATAGTAAATAAAGAAGTATTAAATTGCATTCAACGAGAAATTCACATTATAAAAAAGGTAAGTGTAGATATATCAAAATATGTATCACAAAATATAATCTATAGTACCTACTTGATATGTAATTCAGAGCATAAATTAATGTATACTACATATTGTACTTTAATTATGCCTTCGGGAATTTTTTTTACTTATTTATATTTTTTGTAAATATATCAAGTAATTTTTTAGATGCTTACTAAATGTTTGTAACGTTTTCTGTGCTCTTATTATTGGTGATTTGTTATGTTTTCATGTGGTTATAATTCAACTGTAACTACATATTTATCACACTATAATATTATAGGCAGACACATACATACATACATACATACATACATACATACATACATACATACATACATACATACATACATACATACATACATACATACATAACATACATTACAAAGTGAGGATGGGGATGGATGTTTGTTGCTACTCAATCGAGCACAAAAACAGCTCAAAGGATTCGGATTAAATTTAAAGGGGAGACAGTATGCACTGTCCGGTCGGGTTGGGTTCAAACATTTTCGTTGCAAATCAAGTTAATAATGCTGTAATTTTGTCAAAAAATATCTTAATGTAGGTAAGTATAGGTACATAAGTAATCAGTAGGTAAGTAGGTACAAATCATCGTTTAATCACAATACTTTTAAACTGGCTAGAATATAGATTCAGTATAATATGTACTATAATTGTTATATCATTATTAACGATGTGTCACAGTCGCAATCTAAACTAATATTATAAAGAGGAAAGATTTGTATGTAACGAATAATAACTTTAAAACTACTACTGGACCGATGAAAAATATTCTTTTGCCGTTAGAAAGCTACATATTATATATATATATATATATATATATATATATATATATATATATATATATAGTAGAGTAACATTAGCTACCTTTATAAAATGCCATGTAACCCAAGGTGTGAAATAAATATTAAAAAAAAAAAAAAAAAAAAAAAAAAAAAAAAAAACTATTTTTGACAATAGAGCAAAGTGATATAGTATCTATAGTATCACATAGAGCACATCAGTGTCTACAAAAAAGTATGCGATACTATATAGGTATTACAGTTGTGTCACAATAACCACTTTTCCGTGTTAAATAACGCCGCCGGTACAATATTGGCCACATTTTTCGTACGTTGGTAGTAAAGTGATCCTTATGTATCTACTCTAATAATACGAGAGGAATTATAATATTTGATAGTTGGTTTGTAACGGATAAACGCAAAAACTACATAGCCGGTTCAAAAAAATATTTCACCAGTTGAAAACTATATTATGCCTGATGAGTAGCATATACTACATTTGATTCATCATAATCATCATCATCATCGTCGTCGTCATCCATATCGTCGCGCGGGTGAAACCGCGGAGCGCAAACGATTCCAAACATAACAACGAATTTAAACATTTTTTTTCCTTTACTCGGTTGACCATACATTATATTCTTTGAAAGATTATCTGCAATTACACAATGACAAATTTATTTATTTTGACCGTCAATGTCGGGTTGAATGCAATTATAATATTATGTACCTACCTGATGTGCCTCCTTAAAAAATAAATGAGAACAACATGATATTTTTTTAAACTGAGATATTGTAATTATTAACAAACTAACCATATATTATTGACATTGTTTAATTTAATGACCATTTACCAATTCAATACATTCTTCACTACAATATTTACTAATCTATATAATTATATTATTTACTCCTAGGCCAGTTTACTTAACGCTTAAAGCAGATCGCAGCATGTAGGTAGGTACAATAATATTTTTCAAGATCCCGTTTTACCTGTGTATCATCACAAATAAATAATAAATAAACAAAACAAAGGTTTAGCGGGATTGAACGGGCGAAATAGGGTTTCATTTTTATATATAGGCAGGTATAGATGTACATTTGCAATTAAATTTGGTCAAACTCTTCGTTGTATAGAACCTATTTTTTATGGCGGCGTGCATAACTGACAATACCTAATGTGAATTTGTAATTGGTAGTTGTTGGTGAACTTGAAAGAAAACCCAATGCCGACTCCTACACTAAACCTGCACCTATACCTATGTACAAACAAAAAGGAGAACATGTTTATTTAAGAGTAGAAATTAAGTAAAAAAAAATGTGCAATCAATTTCGAATAAATGTAGGTACTATACGAGACCACCTCTGAAGTATGTAGGTACCGGCGTGGTGATGATGGATGATGATGAGGATTTACACAGACATAATGTAGCTTTATACTCGTGACAGAATTGTTAAGTACGCGACAAAAGGACTTATTTGGTCGGTAGGCACTTATGTTTTCCATAGCA
>OU862898.1:300000-312500 GCA_917880725.1 Selenia dentaria
GTTATACCGTCCGGCGGCCGGTCGGTGACACTTCACGGTATCCACAACGGTTTTGAGGCCGAAACGGAGACTCCCGAAAGGCACTTAGACCGACACCGAACGGGTCGCGATGTATTACTAAGAGAGAAGTGCACGCCGTCCGCGGACGCGACAAACGACGGCAGTGCCGTGCGACCGAGATCGCAGACATCGAACCGACGCAAGTGCGCCGCGGAATGACGATGAATCTCTCCGTTCGTTCATTCGAGTTTCGCAGGTTTACCCCTGGACGGTTTCACGTACTGTTGAACTCTCTCTTCAAAGTTCTTTTCAACTTTCCCTCACGGTACTTGTTCGCTATCGGTCTCGCGGTAATATTTAGCCTTAGATGGAGTTTACCACCCACTTAGGGCTGCACTCTCAAGCAACCCGACTCTGAGGAGAGTCCCTCTCGCCGCCGTCCTCCGTCGCTACGGGCCTGGCACCCTCTACGGGAAAACGGCCCCGTTCAAGACGAACTTGGACAGGAGAAGACAACGACGAGAAAGCGGAACCTCCCGAACACCACATCTCCCGCCGCCGTGACAACGGCGGGATTCAGTGCTGGGCTATTTCCTGTTCGCTCGCCGCTACTAAGGAAATCCTGGTTAGTTTCTTTTCCTCCGCTTACTAATATGCTTAAATTCGGCGGGTAATCCTCCCTGATCTGAGGCCAACGTTATAAAGGGAGGCAGACACGATATCCGTCGGCGTTGCACCGTCGCCGTCGTTATTACACAACAACGACGTCGCACCGCCCTTCGGACGTCGAGTCCGCCTACTATAAAACACACGAGTGTTGCGTACACACGCACGTCAGCAGAGCGGCTCTTGTTCAAAGCGTACCACTAACGCGCACACGTCGTATTATCAACGATGTACGGGTATACTCTTGTTTATGTGAAATTTTTAAACGGACCACGCGCACATATGCCAAAAAAGTACAATATACGCGCGTGGAACCATCATGTGCGCCTCCCCCGTTTGTTGTCGGGGGGTTGGGCGCAGTGTGGTTTTTGTTATTATGCAGCCGGCCCTCAGACAGGAGTGGTCCTGGATGTGTCTCCATGGACCGCAATGTGCGTTCGAAATGTCGATGTTCAAATGTGTCCTGCAGTTCACACTATGACGCGCAGTTAACTGCGTTCTTCATCGACCCGCGAGCCAAGTGATCCACCGTCCAGGGTAATAGTTTTACTAAAAGTAGTATTTTATTACCCTTTAGTGTTTTATATTTTATACGTGATGAGAAATAAATAGAAAAAAATCTTAGAACGAGAAAAGAAGAAAATCTCCCCTCCTCTCACTCTAAACCATGGGGGGATGTTAACGAACAACGCGCTACGAACACGACTCGTGATTATGGATTTCTAATCGTCTTAATCGTATTCTATGAAAGCACGCGACGCGACAAAGGGACGCACAAACTCTTTGTTGTTGAGTTGCTGCGCATTCCCTTCGTCTGTTGTTGTGAAAGTATAAATAAATAACTTTGGATGGATATATATCATATATGTGGCACATGTAGGTGTAGTATACACACAGACACATTACACAACATACATACGTTAATGATCCTTCCGCAGGTTCCCCTACGGAAACCTTGTTACGACTTTTACTTCCTCTAAATGATCAAGTTTGGTCAACTTCCCAGCGACGCCGACGGCCGTGAAGCCACCGCGTGTCGGTCCGAAGACCTCACTAAATCATTCAATCGGTAGTAGCGACGGGCGGTGTGTACAAAGGGCAGGGACGTAATCAACGCGAGCTTATGACTCGCGCTTACTAGGAATTCCTCGTTTATGGGGGATAATTGCAAACCCCAATCCCCAGCACGAAGGAGTTTCAACGGGTTGCCCGGGCCTTTAGGCCAGGGAGAACATGTTGATTCCTTCAGTGTAGCGCGCGTGCGGCCCAGGACATCTAAGGGCATCACAGACCTGTTATTGCTCAATCTCGTGCGGCTCGAAGCCGCCGGTCCCTCTAAGAAGAATTTTAATACGTCGCCAGTGAGTTGCGCGACCGAAATCGCGCACACCGAAATGACGACGCCTATTTAGCAGGCTAGAGTCTCGTTCGTTACCGGAATTAACCAGACAAATCGCTCCACCAACTAAGAACGGCCATGCACCACCACCCACCGAATCAAGAAAGAGCTGTTAATCTGTCAATCCTTCCGGTGTCCGGGCCTGGTGAGATTTCCCGTGTTGAGTCAAATTAAGCCGCAGGCTCCACTCCTGGTGGTGCCCTTCCGTCAATTCCTTTAAGTTTCAGCTTTGCAACCATACTCCCCCCGGAGTCCAAAATCTTTGGTTTCCCGGAAGCCGCCCGCCGAGCCATTGTAGTAACGTCGGCGGATTGCTAGACGACATATTTACGGTTAGAACTAGGGCGGTATCTAATCGCCTTCGAACCTCTAACTTTCGTTCTTGATTGATGAAAACACCTTTGGCAAATGCTTTCGCTGATGTTCGTCTTGCGACGATCCAAGAATTTCACCTCTAACGTCGCAATACGAATGCCCCCAGTTATCCCTATTAATCATTACCTCGGAGTTCTGAAAACCAACAAAATAGAACCGAGATCATATTCTATTATTCCATGCACGAAATATTCAAGCAGCATTTTGAGCCCGCTTTGAGCACTCTAATTTGTTCAAAGTAAAATTGTCGGCCCATCTCGACACTCACTGAAGAGCACCGCGATAGGATTTTGATATTGAACCGGCGTGTTACCGCCGGCTCACCGACGATATGCTCCGCAAACGTGTCAGTATCACCGCGGATGCGGTGCACCGACAGCGCGGCGCACAAATGCAACTACGAGCTTTTTAACCGCAACAATTTTAGTATACGCTATTGGAGCTGGAATTACCGCGGCTGCTGGCACCAGACTTGCCCTCCAATTGTTCCTCGTTAAAATATTTAAAGTGTACTCATTCCGATTACGAGGCCTCGTAAGAGTCCCGTATCGTTATTTTTCGTCACTACCTCCCCGTGCCGGGAGTGGGTAATTTGCGCGCCTGCTGCCTTCCTTGGATGTGGTAGCCGTTTCTCAGGCTCCCTCTCCGGAATCGAACCCTGATTCCCCGTTACCCGTGACAACCATGGTAGTCGCAGAAACTACCATCGAAAGTTGATAAGGCAGACATTTGAAAGATGCGTCGCCGGTACTAGACCGTGCGATCGGCAAAAGTTATCCAGATTCATCAAAATTAACGACTTTGAACGCGAGGCCCTCCGTCGATTGGTTTTGATCTAATAAAAGCACTCGTCCCATCACTGGTCAGAGTTCTAATTGCATGTATTAGCTCTAGAATTACCACAGTTATCCAAGTAACTGAGTAAGATCTAAGGAACCAAAACTGATATATTGAGCCATTCGCGGTATCGCCTTAATACGGCTTGCACTGAGACATGCATGGCTTAATCTTTGAGACAAGCATATAACTACTGGCAGGATCAACCAGGGAGCTCTCGCATCACATCAAACTCGAGTAGACGAGACGACGACGACGACGTATGTCTTGTGACTGGCCCTCGGTTGGATCGTTGTTAAAAAGACCCGTAACACCGAGGTGTGTCTCTGACAGTTTCGTTGTTTGTCTCTCTCGCGTGTTTTGCATGCGCGAGGGTTTTATATATATATAATATATACATATAATTGTATAATATGCGCGTACATTTTTAACATCATTACAATATTATATATACACGCTAAACGGTACACACAATATAATACAATAAATAAATAAGTACACACACATATACACACTATAGTACATATTATATATAATAATAAAGTCGTAGATATGTTTCAATCCATCATTGAACGTCCGCGTCCAAGACGTACAACACTGAATAAATTTCAATTCGAAATCGGAAACTATTACGATTCCGCCCGGAGTTGCGTGAGTCGAAACGTATTTTTTTTCAATCAACAAAAAAAAAAACGCGTTTCGCCTGAACTTGTAACGACGTGTATATGCGTTGTACCGTACCGAACGGCACGTGGCGCGGGCGCCAAGTGTGTGCCGTGCGTGCACAACGTTCGGGAAGATACAACAAAAGAAATACTAACTACAAATTCTAACTACTGGCTCGACCTCTAATAAATACAAATATATAATAATGAAAAAGGTAAAAAAGTATTTTTTACTTACTTGGTGACGGTTTATAGGTATATATAACAGTCGGCCCAACGTAATAATAATAAGCGCACACACACACACGTGAAACGTTACGTGGTGTATGTAGAGTAGTGGTGGTAGTGTAGCAGTAGCAGCAGCAGCAGCAGCGGTAACGCAAACTCGAAATCTGAGTACACACTTGCGCGTACCTAGCTGTACTAGTACTAAACTCCCACACACACGCAGGCACACAACATGACGTGTTCGGTGTATGCAGCGCGCGATCATTAGGCGGGGCCTGGGTCCAGTCATAATTCTATATACCCATTTCCATAAATAAAAGCACATATATATGTATACACAATGTGTATTGTATATATGTTAATACTCCTCGCACACTATAAATGTATATATAGGCGGCGGAGACACACAGGTGTCGGAGGAGAAACTGCGCGTTACCGTATCGCGTTGCACGTACGGACGCCCCAATAGCTTCGCCTCCTTATAACGATCGATTGTACGACTCTCGTTGGTCGCGTTGTGTTATAATATATATATACAGTAAATATACACACATCAATAAACACAACGCGACACGTGACCAAGTCCGATCGACACAGCGCAATAAAATTCATTGTTCCAAACGATCCGAGCGCGAGAGACTCGCGCGTTTATAGCAGCGCGTGGTAAAAAGCTAAATGTTCTTCATCATCGTGCACCGTTTAAAATTTATATACAACTACAGTACACGCACGTATATTATATACATACTGTATTAATCATATATAAAAAGTAACGGTGTTTAACTAAACATTTAGGGTTTTACTACTAGACTCGGGCGCGGATCGAGTGTTAACTTTTCAATTTGGAGACAACTTCTCGCACCGCTTTTTACCACTTCCTCCACTCTTGTGTGATACCCTTTTTATATTTATATAAATATTTACCATACTAAACAACTGGTGTGGTGTTTGGTAATAGTTAAATATCAATATATACATATATAAATTATTACACAATGAGGTGGTGGTGGTTAAAAACACTGAAATTTCTCACAAATAACGAGTGAATCTAAAGACACATTGAGAATACGAGTCGACTATAGAGCCGCGTTTCGTATCGTGTGTTTCTTCGTTATTCACTACAAGTGTTCTTACACTCTAAACGAAATATGGAAATTTTACGCCTCGCTATGCGCCTACTCTACGCTCGGGGCTCGCATACAGTGAAATAATAAAGAAAAACGGCGAAAAAATGGAAGAAAACGGACAATTTGCACGTTTTTCAGCCTATTAACCCCGTTCACCCCGACCGGAACCAATAAAGGGATTAAACAATACAAAAACAAAACAATAATTTATGTAAAATAATAGAAAAAAAAAAAAAAACCCTAAAAATAATGGTCATAACATTTCATCAAAATAGGTGGGAGAGCCAATGCCAATGCGAAGGATCAAATTTTCGGCAACGCAACCAGAGTGCAGTGCAATACAGCAGGTGCAACGTGCATTTGTTTAGATTGGCGACATCGCTCCCGTCCAATTAATTGTGCGGATTATCTAATGATTAGGCGATGCGCTAGTCGACGAGCTCACCGATGTCATGATACTTTATGAGACATCGCCCTTGTTGTAGTCATCTCGTTTCTTGTCATCTCATGTCTCGTCATTTGTTTCACGGATGTTGTTGTGATGAAGATGCAACGATGTTTGCTCTTAGTGAATCACACGGCTGTTGCATAATTATATATAGCATTACGTAATCGATACAATATTTATGCCGCCTGCCAATCGGCTGCGCGTGAAAATGTTAAGTATGCTTCTCCCCGATTTAAGGGTTGTGCTCCTGTATTGCTAATTAGTTGTTTTCATGCATAATTAATTGGGTAGGTATGTTGACATTGTTGAATTTTGAAAAAAAAAAAAAAATATTATACTGATAAGATTGTTTTGGTCGTTTGCCGTTTGTCTTGGAAAAATAATATATTCAATAGCGTTCGGTTCACGTCACCCGTAGTGCCCTGATGGCGCGCGGGTGTGTACATTATAATACAGTTTCTTTGTTGTTGTTGTAATTTCTTGTGTTTATAATGTAGTTGTATTATTTTATTTATTTTCTATACATATATTTTTATACATATATTATAATTTCGTGTATCATTTTCCAAATGTTTATTTTATTTTATGATTTAGGAATATTATTTTAGTTTTTTTTTTTTTTTTACTTATGGCCTTTTTTCTTTTTTATTGCCTTTCATATATTCGTTTATTGGTTATTTTATAAATTGCTTTCCATCGGTAGGCATTTTCTTTTTTTTAATTATTAATTTTTTTACTGGCAATTGGATTGTGATAATATTTCAGTTACACTCTTTTTAAATTCCAAATTTCACTTTGTTGGTCATTTTTTTATTTATTTATTATTATTTTTTATTTTTTAAAGTTTTGGTAATTAATAAGTGAAAATGTTTACGAATTAACTATACATTTTAGCAAAACGATGCAATTGTTTGTTTTTAAATATGAATAATGTAATAATGATATATATATATATATATATATATATATATATATATATATATATATATATATATATAATTTAATTCCAACAATGATATTATGATTTAACTTTAAACTTTTATTAATTAGTTTCCAAAATTCATTTGGAATTTTGATACAATATCCCAATTTATTTTATTTATTATTTCACATCTAACACTTTAATTATTGCTTTCCAAAATGATGTATGTCTATTGGTTATTTTCCAAATTGTTACATCATTTGTAATTTTGTTTCTTTTTTATGACTGTGCTTTAACGTCATTTTATTATATTTTTTTTCGTTTATCAGCAGTTTAGAGATAATCTTCTAGCATTTTTGCCACGGTGCATTTTTTTTGTTAATTAGGTAAATTTTCAAATTAGACTTTTTTTTAAACTATTGTCCAATTTTTTTTCTGTTATTTTCCAAGTTTTCATTTCATTGGTAATTTTGATTTATCAATTTCTATTTTTCTTTCTATATTGGCAATTTCGATATAAAATATTCTTTACTTTATATATATTTATATTTTTTTTCCTTTTTTTATCAACTCACGTGGTTTTCACTCAATTGTAATATATAGTTACATTTTATGGTTGTTTTTTTGTTTTTTCCCCTATTTTCGTGTTTATCGGTTATCTTAATTTTTTTGGTTATTTTGTTGGTATAAAATAAATTAATTGAATATAATAATCAATAAAAACCTAAGGTAGGTTATTTTCCATTTTTTTTATTTGCGCTGGCATTTTTGCGATGGCATTCTAATTTGACATTTAATTTTTGTATTCTTTTTTGGTTGTCCTAAATTATTTTAATATATTTCTTGTGTGTAGTTACCTACTGTAATGTCTTGTTATATTTCGGTAATACTTTTATGAAATAACTTATATTTTTTTTGTACCTTTACCCAAATTGCTCATTGTAATTTAGTATTGTTCTATATTTGTGTGTTGTGCATTATGTGCATTGTACAAGCAAAGCGCAAGTTATGCAAGGTATTAATCTCGTAGTAGTGATAATCGTCTGCGCATGATTAGTAGGTACTTCGACCCCCAATGCCATATCTATCTATATATACCAAAATGTCATAAAATATTTATATGATTAAATTTAAGTGCCTAAGTAAATCATTCAGTAACCACCAATAATAAAATACAGTACCTACACATACATACAAATATAAAATTAATCACTATGGGAGAAAAAAACTGTCATTACGTTTCAACACCCCCGACGGTCGTTTTTAGCGTGCTTTTTACTTTTGACTAGGCTAAACTTTGACAGAACATTTTCACCCGCGTGGCCTCATTTATCTGCATACCATTGCAATTTCATCAAAATTATCCCATCCGTATGAGCGTGAAAGAGTAACAAACATCCACACATCCATACATCCATACTCACAAACTTTTATATATATATGGTGGGAAGGATGATATAATAATTAAAGCGGACAAAAAATAAAACACCTGCCCATTATCGCGCAACAAGGACCAAGGCATATTATTATAAGCGGATTGAATTGTTCCCATTTCACTTTATAATAAAATATTATTGTATTTCACCATGTAAGCAATATTATTACGTGAGCGATTGTATATACTTATGTATTTTTTTGTAATAAGATAAGTCCCATGTGCGTGTTTACCATACACATCAACGAGATCTACCTACATTTATTATATAGGTAGGCAGTCAGACTATATAATTATTATCAGCTTATCAGCTGACCCCCAATAGTGCACGAGTCTAGACCTATTACGTTAAAAGTTATGTTCTTTGCTAGTAATTCAATAGTCGGCACCACGATGTTACCATCAAGAGCACAAATAATTAAGTTTCACCACGCTATATTGTGATAATCACTATTCTATGATATTGTCCAATCCTATAAATATATTACTCTACAAAATTTCTCCCTATATATATTATACAGGTGTGACGTTATATATATAGGTGTGATTATTCCTCAGAGTGGTTTAATATGTGGTGTACAGTTGGAAATGTGTTGAACTAACCATAATATAATTTAAACATTTACTTATTCAGGGTCCATAAATAATTATATCTACGGTTAATATCGCGCCTAATAAGTATGTCTATTTTTAAATATAAAAATACATTTGAGTAACAGCGGCCACAATATAATATACCTACAGCAGTAGTTTGTCTACGTGGTGCGCAAACAAACAGACAGATTTAAAATAATATGAATGAAACTTAATCTATAGTTTACTTTTAAAATTAGAAACAAATAGTGGTGCCAGACATTAATATAGTAATAACTAATAGTGATGTATGTTTATAATTTTTGGTTCACACACATATATATATATATATATATATATATATATCGTTCCGTTTTTTTTTATTGTTTGGCTATCTTCATTGTTAGTTTTTTTTTGGCCGCATGTGTATTAAAAAAAAACAATGACCCACATTATGTATTGTGTATACACTACAGCTGTGACCGTCATTAGATTGAAAAAATAATTATCCCAGTTTTTTTTCATTTTTATCCAAACGTATATAGGTAGGTGTGCCTGCGCAACTGCCGCGCACTCGATACTCTCTGTGAACGATACGGCTTTCAGCGCTTGTGCGTCCAATAACGCATTTAGTTTATTGCCTACTTTGATCATATTATTATGGCGTAATGTTTTGTTATATATATATATATATATATATATATATATATATATTTTTTTTTTTTCATTTAAGTACTCAATGTAAATAACTAATCCGCCTCATTATTTATTTATTTATTTACCCACCCACACACACACACACACACATACATGGTATGACATATTTAACTTCTACAATTAGGAATAATTTGACTGTAAACTTTCGTAAGTGTTACACATTTTAATGTTATTTTGAAGATACTCTACTAAGTATACCTACCTGTAGTAAGTTAAACCGTCAAATTAATTATAAATAGGTATTCCTGTAATGCTGATAGAAAATAAGATAACTAATTCTATAGTACATTGCTGCAGCCAGTCTCAACATTTTCATCCGACGGCATCTAGCGTCGAGTAGTGGTACTGCATGGGCATGTAGTTTTACCCATCGCAGTTTACTCATACAGGCGCCATCTATAATCATTACGCCGACAACTCTCGGTCGGTACACGTGTGTTTTTACCCATCGCAGTTTATTTATACAAGCGCCATCTATTATAATTACGACGACAACTCTCGGCCGGTAGACGTGTTTGTTTGTATTATTTAATACTACAGACGAGCGGGAAACAACATTTATTATGATGATGATTTTGTTTCAAAGCCTACCTTATTAAGAAAACTTTGTTCGACAGCTCCACTGCACTCTAATGCGGCCCAGTTCCAGGGATGCACTGTACGCGTAGCGGGTGACGTCTCGTCTCGCAGATACAACGCAATATGAGGGACAATCTGAAATGCAGAAAGTGAACAATAATAGAATAGAATAGAATTTAGATTTATTCCAGATCATCACACAACATAACAATAAATTACATGTCAAAGATAACAAAGTTACTAACTAAACCTTAAAACAAAACACTTTTTGTAATGTTGTGTGATGTCGGGAATGAGACCCGCCTCAGCATAATTATGCTAGGGTTGAAAACCTTAGCGCTGGTTTTCAATCGGAACTCATGACCGACTTCACGAACGCCAGTGTAACAATGAGTAGAAAATACAACAAATTATAAAGAGGCATACAGAGTGTGTACAAAACCAAAGGTATAAAAAACATTACAAATAACATACATATCAGGAGCAATAACCAACAATATAGTTCTATATTTATTAAAACGATTGTAAAATGCTGAATATTATCAGTGCCCAGTGAGTTGTGCCAATTATCATAACCATCAAAATGCGCATGCCAAACTTAACTAATAAATATGGCAAATGTATGTAAACTCCTAACGCCAATGTTCCATTAGATAAAATATATAATATAAATAGTAAATAAAGAAGTATTAAATTGCATTCAACGAGAAATTCACATTATAAAAAAGGTAAGTGTAGATATATCAAAATATGTATCACAAAATATAATCTATAGTACCTACTTGATATGTAATTCAGAGCATAAATTAATGTATACTACATATTGTACTTTAATTATGCCTTCGGGAATTTTTTTTACTTATTTATATTTTTTGTAAATATATCAAGTAATTTTTTAGATGCTTACTAAATGTTTGTAACGTTTTCTGTGCTCTTATTATTGGTGATTTGTTATGTTTTCATGTGGTTATAATTCAACTGTAACTACATATTTATCACACTATAATATTATAGGCAGACACATACATACATACATACATACATACATACATACATACATACATACATACATACATACATACATACATACATACATACATACATAACATACATTACAAAGTGAGGATGGGGATGGATGTTTGTTGCTACTCAATCGAGCACAAAAACAGCTCAAAGGATTCGGATTAAATTTAAAGGGGAGACAGTATGCACTGTCCGGTCGGGTTGGGTTCAAACATTTTCGTTGCAAATCAAGTTAATAATGCTGTAATTTTGTCAAAAAATATCTTAATGTAGGTAAGTATAGGTACATAAGTAATCAGTAGGTAAGTAGGTACAAATCATCGTTTAATCACAATACTTTTAAACTGGCCAGAATATAGATTCAGTATAATATGTACTATAATTGTTATATCATTATTAACGATGTGTCACAGTCGCAATCTAAACTAATATTATAAAGAGGAAAGATTTGTATGTAACGAATAATAACTTTAAAACTACTACTGGACCGATGAAAAATATTCTTTTGCCGTTAGAAAGCTACATATTATATATATATAGTAGAGTAACATTAGCTACCTTTATAAAATGTCATGTAACCCAAGGTGTGAAATAAATATTAAAAAAAAAAAAAAAAAAAAAAAAAAAAAAAAACTATTTTTGACAATAGAGCAAAGTGATATAGTATCTATAGTATCACATAGAGCACATCAGTGTCTACAAAAAAGTATGCGATACTATATAGGTATTACAGTTGTGTCACAATAACCACTTTTCCGTGTTAAATAACGCCGCCGGTACAATATTGGCCACATTTTTCGTACGTTGGTAGTAAAGTGATCCTTATGTATCTACTCTAATAATACGAGAGGAATTATAATATTTGATAGTTGGTTTGTAACGGATAAACGCAAAAACTACATAGCCGGTTCAAAAAAATATTTCACCAGTTGAAAACTATATTATGCCTGATGAGTAGCATATACTACATTTGATTCATCATAATCATCATCATCATCGTCGTCGTCATCCATATCGTCGCGCGGGTGAAACCGCGGAGCGCAAACGATTCCAAACATAACAACGAATTTAAACATTTTTTTTCCTTTACTCGGTTGACCATACATTATATTCTTTGAAAGATTATCTGCAATTACACAATGACAAATTTATTTATTTTGACCGTCAATGTCGGGTTGAATGCAATTATAATATTATGTACCTACCTGATGTGCCTCCTTAAAAAATAAATGAGAACAACATGATATTTTTTTAAACTGAGATATTGTAATTATTAACAAACTAACCATATATTATTGACATTGTTTAATTTAATGACCATTTACCAATTCAATACATTCTTCACTACAATATTTACTAATCTATATAATTATATTATTTACTCCTAGGCCAGTTTACTTAACGCTTAAAGCAGATCGCAGCATGTAGGTAGGTACAATAATATTTTTCAAGATCCCGTTTTACCTGTGTATCATCACAAATAAATAATAAATAAACAAAACAAAG
>OU862898.1:317500-330000 GCA_917880725.1 Selenia dentaria
ACCCAGTTCCGACGATCGATTTGCACGTCAGAATCGCTACGGTCCTCCATCAGGGTTTCCCCTGACTTCGACCTGACCAGGCATAGTTCACCATCTTTCGGGTCCCAGCATCTGTGCTCAGAGCGCGCCTACATTCGCAGATTGGAAACGAGACGCCTCGGGAGTGCGAGCGACGGACCGAGATCCGTGCGCCATCCTCCCTGAGCGGTCGACGAGCGACCACCTTCACTTTCGTTGTGCCTTTCAGTTTACGATCTCAATGACTCGCACACATGCTAGACTCCTTGGTCCGTGTTTCAAGACGGGTCCTGCGAGTGCCCGAAACTGAATCATCGCAGACGGATACGCACACAGTCCGAGACAGCACGGCTGCGACGACAGGCGCGCCGCACCTCTGTCCGCACTCGGGCAGGACAGCGGATACGACGTTGCCTTGCGTCGGGCCGGACGCGCGCGAGCGCGTGAGCGTTTCGTATGTTATACCGTCCGGCGGCCGGTCGGTGACACTTCACGGTATCCACAACGGTTTTGAGGCCGAAACGGAGACTCCCGAAAGGCACTTAGACCGACACCGAACGGGTCGCGATGTATTACTAAGAGAGAAGTGCACGCCGTCCGCGGACGCGACAAACGACGGCAGTGCCGTGCGACCGAGATCGCAGACATCGAACCGACGCAAGTGCGCCGCGGAATGACGATGAATCTCTCCGTTCGTTCATTCGAGTTTCGCAGGTTTACCCCTGGACGGTTTCACGTACTGTTGAACTCTCTCTTCAAAGTTCTTTTCAACTTTCCCTCACGGTACTTGTTCGCTATCGGTCTCGCGGTAATATTTAGCCTTAGATGGAGTTTACCACCCACTTAGGGCTGCACTCTCAAGCAACCCGACTCTGAGGAGAGTCCCTCTCGCCGCCGTCCTCCGTCGCTACGGGCCTGGCACCCTCTACGGGAAAACGGCCCCGTTCAAGACGAACTTGGACAGGAGAAGACAACGACGAGAAAGCGGAACCTCCCGAACACCACATCTCCCGCCGCCGTGACAACGGCGGGATTCAGTGCTGGGCTATTTCCTGTTCGCTCGCCGCTACTAAGGAAATCCTGGTTAGTTTCTTTTCCTCCGCTTACTAATATGCTTAAATTCGGCGGGTAATCCTCCCTGATCTGAGGCCAACGTTATAAAGGGAGGCAGACACGATATCCGTCGGCGTTGCACCGTCGCCGTCGTTATTACACAACAACGACGTCGCACCGCCCTTCGGACGTCGAGTCCGCCTACTATAAAACACACGAGTGTTGCGTACACACGCACGTCAGCAGAGCGGCTCTTGTTCAAAGCGTACCACTAACGCGCACACGTCGTATTATCAACGATGTACGGGTATACTCTTGTTTATGTGAAATTTTTAAACGGACCACGCGCACATATGCCAAAAAAGTACAATATACGCGCGTGGAACCATCATGTGCGCCTCCCCCGTTTGTTGTCGGGGGGTTGGGCGCAGTGTGGTTTTTGTTATTATGCAGCCGGCCCTCAGACAGGAGTGGTCCTGGATGTGTCTCCATGGACCGCAATGTGCGTTCGAAATGTCGATGTTCAAATGTGTCCTGCAGTTCACACTATGACGCGCAGTTAACTGCGTTCTTCATCGACCCGCGAGCCAAGTGATCCACCGTCCAGGGTAATAGTTTTACTAAAAGTAGTATTTTATTACCCTTTAGTGTTTTATATTTTATACGTGATGAGAAATAAATAGAAAAAAATCTTAGAACGAGAAAAGAAGAAAATCTCCCCTCCTCTCACTCTAAACCATGGGGGGATGTTAACGAACAACGCGCTACGAACACGACTCGTGATTATGGATTTCTAATCGTCTCAATCGTATTCTATGAAAGCACGCGACGCGACAAAGGGACGCACAAACTCTTTGTTGTTGAGTTGCTGCGCATTCCCTTCGTCTGTTGTTGTGAAAGTATAAATAAATAACTTTGGATGGATATATATCATATATGTGGCACATGTAGGTGTAGTATACACACAGACACATTACACAACATACATACGTTAATGATCCTTCCGCAGGTTCCCCTACGGAAACCTTGTTACGACTTTTACTTCCTCTAAATGATCAAGTTTGGTCAACTTCCCAGCGACGCCGACGGCCGTGAAGCCACCGCGTGTCGGTCCGAAGACCTCACTAAATCATTCAATCGGTAGTAGCGACGGGCGGTGTGTACAAAGGGCAGGGACGTAATCAACGCGAGCTTATGACTCGCGCTTACTAGGAATTCCTCGTTTATGGGGGATAATTGCAAACCCCAATCCCCAGCACGAAGGAGTTTCAACGGGTTGCCCGGGCCTTTAGGCCAGGGAGAACATGTTGATTCCTTCAGTGTAGCGCGCGTGCGGCCCAGGACATCTAAGGGCATCACAGACCTGTTATTGCTCAATCTCGTGCGGCTCGAAGCCGCCGGTCCCTCTAAGAAGAATTTTAATACGTCGCCAGTGAGTTGCGCGACCGAAATCGCGCACACCGAAATGACGACGCCTATTTAGCAGGCTAGAGTCTCGTTCGTTACCGGAATTAACCAGACAAATCGCTCCACCAACTAAGAACGGCCATGCACCACCACCCACCGAATCAAGAAAGAGCTGTTAATCTGTCAATCCTTCCGGTGTCCGGGCCTGGTGAGATTTCCCGTGTTGAGTCAAATTAAGCCGCAGGCTCCACTCCTGGTGGTGCCCTTCCGTCAATTCCTTTAAGTTTCAGCTTTGCAACCATACTCCCCCCGGAGTCCAAAATCTTTGGTTTCCCGGAAGCCGCCCGCCGAGCCATTGTAGTAACGTCGGCGGATTGCTAGACGACATATTTACGGTTAGAACTAGGGCGGTATCTAATCGCCTTCGAACCTCTAACTTTCGTTCTTGATTGATGAAAACACCTTTGGCAAATGCTTTCGCTGATGTTCGTCTTGCGACGATCCAAGAATTTCACCTCTAACGTCGCAATACGAATGCCCCCAGTTATCCCTATTAATCATTACCTCGGAGTTCTGAAAACCAACAAAATAGAACCGAGATCATATTCTATTATTCCATGCACGAAATATTCAAGCAGCATTTTGAGCCCGCTTTGAGCACTCTAATTTGTTCAAAGTAAAATTGTCGGCCCATCTCGACACTCACTGAAGAGCACCGCGATAGGATTTTGATATTGAACCGGCGTGTTACCGCCGGCTCACCGACGATATGCTCCGCAAACGTGTCAGTATCACCGCGGATGCGGTGCACCGACAGCGCGGCGCACAAATGCAACTACGAGCTTTTTAACCGCAACAATTTTAGTATACGCTATTGGAGCTGGAATTACCGCGGCTGCTGGCACCAGACTTGCCCTCCAATTGTTCCTCGTTAAAATATTTAAAGTGTACTCATTCCGATTACGAGGCCTCGTAAGAGTCCCGTATCGTTATTTTTCGTCACTACCTCCCCGTGCCGGGAGTGGGTAATTTGCGCGCCTGCTGCCTTCCTTGGATGTGGTAGCCGTTTCTCAGGCTCCCTCTCCGGAATCGAACCCTGATTCCCCGTTACCCGTGACAACCATGGTAGTCGCAGAAACTACCATCGAAAGTTGATAAGGCAGACATTTGAAAGATGCGTCGCCGGTACTAGACCGTGCGATCGGCAAAAGTTATCCAGATTCATCAAAATTAACGACTTTGAACGCGAGGCCCTCCGTCGATTGGTTTTGATCTAATAAAAGCACTCGTCCCATCACTGGTCAGAGTTCTAATTGCATGTATTAGCTCTAGAATTACCACAGTTATCCAAGTAACTGAGTAAGATCTAAGGAACCAAAACTGATATATTGAGCCATTCGCGGTATCGCCTTAATACGGCTTGCACTGAGACATGCATGGCTTAATCTTTGAGACAAGCATATAACTACTGGCAGGATCAACCAGGGAGCTCTCGCATCACATCAAACTCGAGTAGACGAGACGACGACGACGACGTATGTCTTGTGACTGGCCCTCGGTTGGATCGTTGTTAAAAAGACCCGTAACACCGAGGTGTGTCTCTGACAGTTTCGTTGTTTGTCTCTCTCGCGTGTTTTGCATGCGCGAGGGTTTTATATATATATAATATATACATATAATTGTATAATATGCGCGTACATTTTTAACATCATTACAATATTATATATACACGCTAAACGGTACACACAATATAATACAATAAATAAATAAGTACACACACATATACACACTATAGTACATATTATATATAATAATAAAGTCGTAGATATGTTTCAATCCATCATTGAACGTCCGCGTCCAAGACGTACAACACTGAATAAATTTCAATTCGAAATCGGAAACTATTACGATTCCGCCCGGAGTTGCGTGAGTCGAAACGTATTTTTTTTCAATCAACAAAAAAAAAAACGCGTTTCGCCTGAACTTGTAACGACGTGTATATGCGTTGTACCGTACCGAACGGCACGTGGCGCGGGCGCCAAGTGTGTGCGTGCGTGCACAACGTTCGGGAAGATACAACAAAAGAAATACTAACTACAAATTCTAACTACTGGCTCGACCTCTAATAAATACAAATATATAATAATGAAAAAGGTAAAAAAGTATTTTTTACTTACTTGGTGACGGTTTATAGGTATATATAACAGTCGGCCCAACGTAATAATAATAAGCGCACACACACACACACGTGAAACGTTACGTGGTGTATGTAGAGTAGTGGTGGTAGTGTAGCAGTAGCAGCAGCAGCAGCAGCGGTAACGCAAACTCGAAATCTGAGTACACACTTGCGCGTACCTAGCTGTACTAGTACTAAACTCCCACACACACGCAGGCACACAACATGACGTGTTCGGTGTATGCAGCGCGCGATCATTAGGCGGGGCCTGGGTCCAGTCATAATTCTATATACCCATTTCCATAAATAAAAGCACATATATATGTATACACAATGTGTATTGTATATATGTTAATACTCCTCGCACACTATAAATGTATATATAGGCGGCGGAGACACACAGGTGTCGGAGGAGAAACTGCGCGTTACCGTATCGCGTTGCACGTACGGACGCCCCAATAGCTTCGCCTCCTTATAACGATCGATTGTACGACTCTCGTTGGTCGCGTTGTGTTATAATATATATATACAGTAAATATACACACATCAATAAACACAACGCGACACGTGACCAAGTCCGATCGACACAGCGCAATAAAATTCATTGTTCCAAACGATCCGAGCGCGAGAGACTCGCGCGTTTATAGCAGCGCGTGGTAAAAAGCTAAATGTTCTTCATCATCGTGCACCGTTTAAAATTTATATACAACTACAGTACACGCACGTATATTATATACATACTGTATTAATCATATATAAAAAGTAACGGTGTTTAACTAAACATTTAGGGTTTTACTACTAGACTCGGGCGCGGATCGAGTGTTAACTTTTCAATTTGGAGACAACTTCTCGCACCGCTTTTTACCACTTCCTCCACTCTTGTGTGATACCCTTTTTATATTTATATAAATATTTACCATACTAAACAACTGGTGTGGTGTTTGGTAATAGTTAAATATCAATATATACATATATAAATTATTACACAATGAGGTGGTGGTGGTTAAAAACACTGAAATTTCTCACAAATAACGAGTGAATCTAAAGACACATTGAGAATACGAGTCGACTATAGAGCCGCGTTTCGTATCGTGTGTTTCTTCGTTATTCACTACAAGTGTTCTTACACTCTAAACGAAATATGGAAATTTTACGCCTCGCTATGCGCCTACTCTACGCTCGGGGCTCGCATACAGTGAAATAATAAAGAAAAACGGCGAAAAAATGGAAGAAAACGGACAATTTGCACGTTTTTCAGCCTATTAACCCCGTTCACCCCGACCGGAACCAATAAAGGGATTAAACAATACAAAAACAAAACAATAATTTATGTAAAATAATAGAAAAAAAAAAAAAACCCTAAAAATAATGGTCATAACATTTCATCAAAATAGGTGGGAGAGCCAATGCCAATGCGAAGGATCAAATTTTCGGCAACGCAACCAGAGTGCAGTGCAATACAGCAGGTGCAACGTGCATTTGTTTAGATTGGCGACATCGCTCCCGTCCAATTAATTGTGCGGATTATCTAATGATTAGGCGATGCGCTAGTCGACGAGCTCACCGATGTCATGATACTTTATGAGACATCGCCCTTGTTGTAGTCATCTCGTTTCTTGTCATCTCATGTCTCGTCATTTGTTTCACGGATGTTGTTGTGATGAAGATGCAACGATGTTTGCTCTTAGTGAATCACACGGCTGTTGCATAATTATATATAGCATTACGTAATCGATACAATATTTATGCCGCCTGCCAATCGGCTGCGCGTGAAAATGTTAAGTATGCTTCTCCCCGATTTAAGGGTTGTGCTCCTGTATTGCTAATTAGTTGTTTTCATGCATAATTAATTGGGTAGGTATGTTGACATTGTTGAATTTTGAAAAAAAAAAAAAAATATTATACTGATAAGATTGTTTTGGTCGTTTGCCGTTTGTCTTGGAAAAATAATATATTCAATAGCGTTCGGTTCACGTCACCCGTAGTGCCCTGATGGCGCGCGGGTGTGTACATTATAATACAGTTTCTTTGTTGTTGTTGTAATTTCTTGTGTTTATAATGTAGTTGTATTATTTTATTTATTTTCTATACATATATTTTTATACATATATTATAATTTCGTGTATCATTTTCCAAATGTTTATTTTATTTTATGATTTAGGAATATTATTTTAGTTTTTTTTTTTTTTTTACTTATGGCCTTTTTTCTTTTTTATTGCCTTTCATATATTCGTTTATTGGTTATTTTATAAATTGCTTTCCATCGGTAGGCATTTTCTTTTTTTTAATTATTAATTTTTTTACTGGCAATTGGATTGTGATAATATTTCAGTTACACTCTTTTTAAATTCCAAATTTCACTTTGTTGGTCATTTTTTTATTTATTTATTATTATTTTTTATTTTTTAAAGTTTTGGTAATTAATAAGTGAAAATGTTTACGAATTAACTATACATTTTAGCAAAACGATGCAATTGTTTGTTTTTAAATATGAATAATGTAATAATGATATATATATATATAATTTAATTCCAACAATGATATTATGATTTAACTTTAAACTTTTATTAATTAGTTTCCAAAATTCATTTGGAATTTTGATACAATATCCCAATTTATTTTATTTATTATTTCACATCTAACACTTTAATTATTGCTTTCCAAAATGATGTATGTCTATTGGTTATTTTCCAAATTGTTACATCATTTGTAATTTTGTTTCTTTTTTATGACTGTGCTTTAACGTCATTTTATTATATTTTTTTTCGTTTATCAGCAGTTTAGAGATAATCTTCTAGCATTTTTGCTAGAAGATTATAATCTCTGTTTTAATTATTAACTTTTTTCCAAATATTTGTTGTTTTTGTTATTTTTACCAAGTTTTCATTTCAATGGTAATTTTGATTTATCAATTTTATTTCTAAGTATTTATTTACTTTTTCCAAATTTTTGGTTTATCGGTTATTGGTATAATTATAATGAATCGAATTAAAATGAAATAATTAATAAACACTCTAGTTAAATGTTCATCATTTAACTTTTAATGTTTGTACCACGGTGCATTTTTTTTGTTAATTAGGTAAATTTTCAAATTAGACTTTTTTTTAAACTATTGTCCAATTTTTTTTCTGTTATTTTCCAAGTTTTCATTTCATTGGTAATTTTGATTTATCAATTTCTATTTTTCTTTCTATATTGGCAATTTCGATATAAAATATTCTTTACTTTATATATATTTATATTTTTTTTCCTTTTTTTATCAACTCACGTGGTTTTCACTCAATTGTAATATATAGTTACATTTTATGGTTGTTTTTTTGTTTTTTCCCCTATTTTCTTGTTTATCGGTTATCTTAATTTTTTTGGTTATTTTGTTGGTATAAAATAAATTAATTGAATATAATAATCAATAAAAACCTAAGGTAGGTTATTTTCCATTTTTTTTATTTGCGCTGGCATTTTTGCGATGGCATTCTAATTTGACATTTAATTTTTGTATTCTTTTTTGGTTGTCCTAAATTATTTTAATATATTTCTTGTGTGTAGTTACCTACTGTAATGTCTTGTTATATTTCGGTAATACTTTTATGAAATAACTTATATTTTTTTTGTACCTTTACCCAAATTGCTCATTGTAATTTAGTATTGTTCTATATTTGTGTGTTGTGCATTATGTGCATTGTACAAGCAAAGCGCAAGTTATGCAAGGTATTAATCTCGTAGTAGTGATAATCGTCTGCGCATGATTAGTAGGTACTTCGACCCCCAATGCCATATCTATCTATATATACCAAAATGTCATAAAATATTTATATGATTAAATTTAAGTGCCTAAGTAAATCATTCAGTAACCACCAATAATAAAATACAGTACCTACACATACATACAAATATAAAATTAATCACTATGGGAGAAAAAAACTGTCATTACGTTTCAACACCCCCGACGGTCGTTTTTAGCGTGCTTTTTACTTTTGACTAGGCTAAACTTTGACAGAACATTTTCACCCGCGTGGCCTCATTTATCTGCATACCATTGCAATTTCATCAAAATTATCCCATCCGTATGAGCGTGAAAGAGTAACAAACATCCACACATCCATACATCCATACTCACAAACTTTTATATATATATGGTGGGAAGGATGATATAATAATTAAAGCGGACAAAAAATAAAACACCTGCCCATTATCGCGCAACAAGGACCAAGGCATATTATTATAAGCGGATTGAATTGTTCCCATTTCACTTTATAATAAAATATTATTGTATTTCACCATGTAAGCAATATTATTACGTGAGCGATTGTATATACTTATGTATTTTTTTGTAATAAGATAAGTCCCGTGTGCGTGTTTACCATACACATCAACGAGATCTACCTACATTTATTATATAGGTAGGCAGTCAGACTATATAATTATTATCAGCTTATCAGCTGACCCCCAATAGTGCACGAGTCTAGACCTATTACGTTAAAAGTTATGTTCTTTGCTAGTAATTCAATAGTCGGCACCACGATGTTACCATCAAGAGCACAAATAATTAAGTTTCACCACGCTATATTGTGATAATCACTATTCTATGATATTGTCCAATCCTATAAATATATTACTCTACAAAATTACTCCCTATATATATTATACAGGTGTGACGTTATATATATAGGTGTGATTATTCCTCAGAGTGGTTTAATATGTGGTGTACAGTTGGAAATGTGTTGAACTAACCATAATATAATTTAAACATTTACTTATTCAGGGTCCATAAATAATTATATCTACGGTTAATATCGCGCCTAATAAGTATGTCTATTTTTAAATATAAAAATACATTTGAGTAACAGCGGCCACAATATAATATACCTACAGCAGTAGTTTGTCTACGTGGTGCGCAAACAAACAGACAGATTTAAAATAATATGAATGAAACTTAATCTATAGTTTACTTTTAAAATTAGAAACAAATAGTGGTGCCAGACATTAATATAGTAATAACTAATAGTGATGTATGTTTATAATTTTTGGTTCACACACATATATATATATATATATATATATATATATATCGTTCCGTTTTTTTTTATTGTTTGGCTATCTTCATTGTTAGTTTTTTTTTGGCCGCATGTGTATTAAAAAAAAACAATGACCCACATTATGTATTGTGTATACACTACAGCTGTGACCGTCATTAGATTGAAAAAATAATTATCCCAGTTTTTTTTCATTTTTATCCAAACGTATATAGGTAGGTGTGCCTGCGCAACTGCCGCGCACTCGATACTCTCTGTGAACGATACGGCTTTCAGCGCTTGTGCGTCCAATAACGCATTTAGTTTATTGCCTACTTTGATCATATTATTATGGCGTAATGTTTTGTTATATATATATATATATATATATATATATATATATATATTTTTTTTTTCATTTAAGTACTCAATGTAAATAACTAATCCGCCTCATTATTTATTTATTTATTTACCCACCCACACACACACACACACACATACATGGTATGACATATTTAACTTCTACAATTAGGAATAATTTGACTGTAAACTTTCGTAAGTGTTACACATTTTAATGTTATTTTGAAGATACTCTACTAAGTATACCTACCTGTAGTAAGTTAAACCGTCAAATTAATTATAAATAGGTATTCCTGTAATGCTGATAGAAAATAAGATAACTAATTCTATAGTACATTGCTGCAGCCAGTCTCAACATTTTCATCCGACGGCATCTAGCGTCGAGTAGTGGTACTGCATGGGCATGTAGTTTTACCCATCGCAGTTTACTCATACAGGCGCCATCTATAATCATTACGCCGACAACTCTCGGTCGGTACACGTGTGTTTTTACCCATCGCAGTTTATTTATACAAGCGCCATCTATTATAATTACGACGACAACTCTCGGCCGGTAGACGTGTTTGTTTGTATTATTTAATACTACAGACGAGCGGGAAACAACATTTATTATGATGATGATTTTGTTTCAAAGCCTACCTTATTAAGAAAACTTTGTTCGACAGCTCCACTGCACTCTAATGCGGCCCAGTTCCAGGGATGCACTGTACGCGTAGCGGGTGACGTCTCGTCTCGCAGATACAACGCAATATGAGGGACAATCTGAAATGCAGAAAGTGAACAATAATAGAATAGAATAGAATTTAGATTTATTCCAGATCATCACACAACATAACAATAAATTACATGTCAAAGATAACAAAGTTACTAACTAAACCTTAAAACAAAACACTTTTTGTAATGTTGTGTGATGTCGGGAATGAGACCCGCCTCAGCATAATTATGCTAGGGTTGAAAACCTTAGCGCTGGTTTTCAATCGGAACTCATGACCGACTTCACGAACGCCAGTGTAACAATGAGTAGAAAATACAACAAATTATAAAGAGGCATACAGAGTGTGTACAAAACCAAAGGTATAAAAAACATTACAAATAACATACATATCAGGAGCAATAACCAACAATATAGTTCTATATTTATTAAAACGATTGTAAAATGCTGAATATTATCAGTGCCCAGTGAGTTGTGCCAATTATCATAACCATCAAAATGCGCATGCCAAACTTAACTAATAAATATGGCAAATGTATGTAAACTCCTAACGCCAATGTTCCATTAGATAAAATATATAATATAAATAGTAAATAAAGAAGTATTAAATTGCATTCAACGAGAAATTCACATTATAAAAAAGGTAAGTGTAGATATATCAAAATATGTATCACAAAATATAATCTATAGTACCTACTTGATATGTAATTCAGAGCATAAATTAATGTATACTACATATTGTACTTTAATTATGCCTTCGGGAATTTTTTGAAAACCCAAGGTGTGAAATAAATATTAAAAAAAAAAAAAAAAAAAAAAAAAAAAAAAACTATTTTTGACAATAGAGCAAAGTGATATAGTATCTATAGTATCACATAGAGCACATCAGTGTCTACAAAAAAGTATGCGATACTATATAGGTATTACAGTTGTGTCACAATAACCACTTTTCCGTGTTAAATAACGCCGCCGGTACAATATTGGCCACATTTTTCGTACGTTGGTAGTAAAGTGATCCTTATGTATCTACTCTAATAATACGAGAGGAATTATAATATTTGATAGTTGGTTTGTAACGGATAAACGCAAAAACTACATAGCCGGTTCAAAAAAATATTTCACCAGTTGAAAACTATATTATGCCTGATGAGTAGCATATACTACATTTGATTCATCATAATCATCATCATCATCGTCGTCGTCATCCATATCGTCGCGCGGGTGAAACCGCGGAGCGCAAACGATTCCAAACATAACAACGAATTTAAACATTTTTTTTCCTTTACTCGGTTGACCATACATTATATTCTTTGAAAGATTATCTGCAATTACACAATGACAAATTTATTTATTTTGACCGTCAATGTCGGGTTGAATGCAATTATAATATTATGTACCTACCTGATGTGCCTCCTTAAAAAATAAATGAGAACAACATGATATTTTTTTAAACTGAGATATTGTAATTATTAACAAACTAACCATATATTATTGACATTGTTTAATTTAATGACCATTTACCAATTCAATACATTCTTCACTACAATATTTACTAATCTATATAATTATATTATTTACTCCTAGGCCAGTTTACTTAACGCTTAAAGCAGATCGCAGCATGTAGGTAGGTACAATAATATTTTTCAAGATCCCGTTTTACCTGTGTATCATCACAAATAAATAATAAATAAACAAAACAAAGGTTTAGCGGGATTGAACGGGCGAAATAGGGTTTCATTTTTATATATAGGCAGGTATAGAT